>LPNX010153674.1:261552-310732 GCA_001517045.1 Pseudotsuga menziesii | reverse complement strand
TTTCTAATTCTAAATTTGTAGCCAATTTCGGGTGTATTTCATACACTTCTACCAATTTGCACTTGTAATAAGGAGATGGAACCCTAAATTTTTGTTTGGCATATTTGATTATTCCAAAATTGAGGGTCTTTTTGTTGGGCATATCACCTTTCTAAAGATAAAAGTTCCACAACCCCATTGATAGATAATGCATTGTCATAGTTCCAACAGATTATAGAAACCTGCTTTGACATCCTATTATCATATCTTTCTCTCTTCGAAAAAATACCAAATGTAGTATGAGAACCAACAAGTTGAGAGAAATGGATGCGCTCTCCTCTACGCTTCTCCACAGCTAGGGTTTTGTCCTAGCCGCTACAGAACTATCTCCATTTCCCCCCTACAAGTTCACACCATGTCATCCATGGAGTCAAACTCCCTCAAGCCTAGATTTCCCAGCCAAGGATTGATACCTTCGAACCTAAATTAAGCTGCTTCTTTCCCATTCACCATCAGTCCTTCAGTCGTTGTAAAGGGAAAATTGTGATTTAAGAATGTTGTTTCATCTTCAGACTTACATAGCTTTGCTCGGTGCTCTATTTCTGTGGAAAAGGATGCCACAAATCCCACACAAATTGATTCCTATCATAAGCATGGACTTGTTTGCCGATTTCTAACTGATGGCATACATTGATAGATCTGCACAGCTGGGCTTATCAAAGCTGGAAGCCCCTTCTATCGGAGGAGGGATTATTTCTACCCATGTCCACCAGATTTCTCCATTGTTGAGTTTGATGCAGCAGCTGATAGGGATCAACTGCTCTTTGAATGAAGCCCCAGTAACCTACCTTTAACACCTCAGTGAATTGCTTAACCTCAGTTCCACTGTGTAAGGAAACCCTAACCTTTCCCTACAATTCTGGCCTCTTGAGACACTGGCAGAGATTGAAAATGGCATAGGCAAAGTTCGTTACTGTAGACCTGAAACAATAGAAAGACAATGGACAACCTCTGCAAGGATTTGTGTTGAAATGGATCTTTCCAAAAGCCTTCCTGAAGTGATATGTGGAAAGTTGAAATAGAAGCTTGACTATGAGCATGTTACCTTCTGTTGCCAATCTTGTTTTGCTGTTGAGCATACAATCACCTCTTTCCCTAATCACAAACCTGTTCATGACCTGGGGAAGCGAAGCAAGGTAGACACCATGCCAAAAGGAAATCCAATCAGAAGCCTACATCGCGGAACAGTGCCAATGCAAACCACCAACTGATAGAAATGGAGAATGAAGTAGAAAAGGCCTGCCCATTACTCCACCAAAAGGCAGCCACTCCAGAAACTGCGCTCAAAGTTGCATCGATCCATACCAATTCTAAAGCAACCCCCTCTCAGAAAGAATCTAGCAGCCAAGGGGAGGAGAGACCTATGGAGAAAGTAGAACCTGCTACGCAGGAAAAATTACTCAATACTCGACTCGACTTAGGACAAATGCACAATAAACGATGGTAGAACCAAGTTCATGCAGCAGCAGAAGGACAAAATGTGCAATTTTGCAGAGAAGGGCGCGGGCAGAAATTTGGAATGAAATAATCCTAAACATATTGGATATTTATATACTTAAAAAAAACCCTTATTACCCCTAATATACCACCAATATATTGACTTTAAATTTTTTAATTTTTAACCACCCCAATATGAACGGACGTGATATCATATTGGTCCCTAGGTGACGCCCCCGTGAGTATTGGTAACCTTAAGCTCTTCTAGAAGGGTATAATGGTCATAGTTCTACACACAAAGGTTTTTACTGTTCTTAAGATAATAGGCTGTAAGTACCTTATAGAAATAATTTAAGGGACAATAAATATACAGGCAAGACAACATATTATTGCAAAAAAAATATTGTCAAGAAAACAATGTTTATGAGTATTACTAATTACTTAGACTAAAGAAGAAATACACATATCAGAGATTCTAGTATTAGAGTCGCAATTATGCTATACTGTCATCACATTTTTTCCAAGCTTGTTTATTTGAACAACTGATGGAAATCAAATTTTTTTACCTTACAGGAGCTGTCAAGTGTTTAGCAGCTTATTGATATAAGCTTTTTAATTTGCAAACAAAATACTGCTGACACTAATAGATCTTTTAAAATTATGTACTCGGTCTATCATACCTGCAACAACCTGTAAGAAAGAGTATTCATCTGCATTAGCATGAATGCTAAGTAAGCCCCGGATGTAAAAATAGATTCCACCTATTGACATAAAAGAACTAATTAGTAAATTGAAGCAATTAGCATACCAAAAGATTTTAATCTTTCTACGAAAAATAAACTGTTAAGATATTTTAGAAACCATTTACTTAACTGTTTCTTTATGCCACTGTTAGCTGTTAGTACAACCGCAGGTTATAACATTTATTGTTAACCCAAAAATTTAAAAATTTTGTGAAAATTTGGGGTTGTGACATGTGGTATTAGAGCACAAGGTTCAAATACTAGGCCTTGATGCAGCTCGACTAGCTTCCATAAAACAGTAAATTAAATTATTATGTTAATGTATTTTTTTTTTAATGTTATTCAACAGAGAATTGTCTTTTTCTGAAGTTTAACAAGTAGGTATGGAAAGGCCGGGAGAGTATGCACAGGAGGAGTCTCCAGCTACAGAAACAAGAAATTTACCCAGAGATCCTATACCAGGGGATGTAATTACAAATTCCTCAGAGCTGTTACAGACGGTAAAAGATTTGAAAACTGAAATGGAGTCTGTAAAGAAAGAGAATGAAAGGATTATGAGGGCTCAAGAAGAGCTGAATCAGATCCTAATGGAAAAGTTTCAAATCGAAGGAAGGGGTAGAAGGTTAGAATCTGAAGATGCTATTCATCCAAGAAAATCTAAAAAGATGAAGCATACAAAAACTGAAAGTGGTTCATCGTCAGAAGTGTTTGGTGAACGAAAAAGTTACCATACTACTAGTGACAGTAGTGATGATGATCTGTATGTCAAGAAGAGGAAATATAAACCTTATGAGGAAATCTCAGGGGAATTCAAAAAGATAAAACCACCAACCTTTAATGGAGAGACGAAGAAGGGGGAGGAAGCTGAGTCCTGGTTGTCTGCGATGAAGAAGTAATTCCAAATATATAATCATTCTAACCAGTTAAAGGCTAGGATGGCTATATATAACCTCTCAGGAAAGGCTGATATTTGGTGGCAGGACTTGAAGAGAGTTAAGGGTACAAAAGAGAAAGAAGTTAACTAGAGTACCTTTAAGTGGTATTTTAAAAATAAATTTCTATCTGAGCAGTATTATGAGGAAAGGGCTAAGGAGTTTTATGAACTAAAGTTAGGTTCAATGACAATGAAGGATCTAAACAGCAAATTCTTAAGTCTACTTAGGTATGTACCCTACCTAGTGGATGAGAAACCAAAAGTACAGTGATTCCTTAGCTGTTTACCGTATCATATTAAAGATATAATTGAATATGATAACCCAAAGACCTTGGAGGAAGCTATGAGGAAGGCTAATTTTTGTTTTGAGCAGAATCAGAAGAAAGAAAGCTTGGCCAATTGGAAGGATAAGAAAAATAATAATCAGTCCGAATTTAAGAAGAAGGATTTTGTGCCTAACAGGAATTTTAAGAATAATAAGGCCAAAAACTATTCTAACAACAAGAATTTCCAGGGAAATAGGAATAGTACACCCAACAATCAGAACAATTTTAAGGGTAAGGAAACTTTTGGAAGTCCTTGTTTAAAGGATTAAATACAACATTGAATTTCAGTACTTCTTTCCATCCTCAAACAGATGGACAAAATAAAAGGGTAAGCCAGGTACTAGAAGATTTATTGAGAATGTATGTGAAAGATCAGCCAGGTAAGTGGGAAGACTATTTACATCTAGTAGAATTTGCGTATAATAACAATTATCAGGCATCAGCTAGATTCAGTCCATTTGAAATTTTATACGGACGAAAATGTAATACTCCTATCTCTTGGAGTAATCCAGTAGATAGATTAGTATTAGGTCTAGAATTGTTGAAATAAATGGAGGAAATTGTGGAACAAGTGCAGGGAAATTTAAAAGTGGCACAAGATCGACAGAAAAGTCAAGCAGACTTGAAAAGAGCTCCAAAGGAGTTCCAGGTAGGTGAACATGTGTTCATCAAGGTAAGGCCCAAGAAAAGCTCTCTAAGACTGGGAAGTTGTGCAAAATTGGCACCTCTTTACTGTGGTCCATTTGAAATTTTGTCTAGGATTGGTCAAGTAGCTTATCAATTAGCCTTACCACCTAACTTAAGAGTACATAATGTTTTTCACATTTCCGTTTTAAAGAAATATGTTCATTATGCTACTCATGTAGTTAATTGGAATGTTGTACAGGTGGAACCAGAAATAGAATTTTTGGTGGAACCGGACTGTATCCTCAAGAGGAGGGAAATTACACTTCGGAACCGCACCATTGGACACGTGAAGGTGCAATGGAAGCACCTTAGTCCTGAAGAAGCCACCTGGGAATTGGAAATTAAGATGCGAGATGCATATCCAATTTTGTTCTAGGGGACTTCGGAGGACGAGGAATAAATAACATTGAGGACAATGTTATATTCTAAGGGGGTGTGTATGTCACATGCCCCAATTTTGTAAAATAATGTTATCTTATTTTGATATTATTCCCAGAAATTATGTTAAATTTAATGCTAAGTGGAAACTGATGACTCAACAGAGTCAACGATGTGGAATGTATTTCTGAATATTTAATTTTTAAATAAATAAAAGTGGAGACAACAGCCTGGGAGAGCTGTTAAAAAGAGTGTTACTGGTCAAGTGGTGGAAGGAACTAGGTGGAGATCAAAAAGGACAAGTGGCAGCATCCGCAAACACTTCCTATGTTGCAGGTGGAAACTTCCCTACATTTCAGGTCATGATCCCCCAAGAAAGTGGGATTAGAGCAGGTGGCTTAATTAATGACAACTAACCCAAAAAGACCTAGGCAATCTTATTAAAAGTACCCAATGTAGAGAGTTGAGGCTACTCATTCCAGGGGAAGAATCATTCAGGTGAATGAACTTCAAGGAATTCATTGGGAAAGGGAAATTGGAAGGAAGGTGTTTGAGGGGTAAACTGCAGAAAGTTGATCTAGTACAACTTTGCAGCTGAAAGATCTTACTGCAGTATGCAGAGTTGGTATTGAGTCTCAGGACTGGTACTTTGTTTATTGCTCCACCTAGTTCCAGCCAAGTAGACCAAAACAGGCTCGAGGGTCCTGAGAAGTCGCTGTTTGAGCGCTCTCAAGGAGTTGGTAGGGAGGAACGGTCTCCCATTACTGTTGTCGTCCAGCTTTAAAGACAGGTTCTATTATCTTTTAATTTTTGTGTTATAGTTTATCTCTATGTAGGATCAATAAATGAATGATGTTATGATATGCTGTGTTGAAGCTTCTTAGTTATTCTAGACTAAATCTGTACTATGATGAAAGATAAATCCTACCTGTGTTTTTCCCCGTCTGGAGCAATCCAGATCGTACTCTAGCACAGGTAGTTGTTTAAGTAAATGAAGTATGATCGAAATATGAATGAATCGAATATTTAAAGTTATCAGACTAATGAAATGTTACTTCTCAGTAGTTAGTTGTTTTCTAGAAAATTTATTAATTTGATTGTAGACATCTTATCAGAATTTAGGCTATGTAAATAGTATGTTAATATAGAATAATACTTATATTACTAATTTACATTAGTAGATTTAACTCTATAAATTATTTTCTATGCAATCCCTATATTCCATAAACTGTGCTTTTACTTTGGAAATAGAGGAATTAGTCTTATCAGTTGGAAGTTAATAGTTATGTTAAGAACATATATAAACATAGTACTGATAGATTTTTTTATTAGTAACAACTAATCTTCCTGCATCTATCTGAACTATAGTTAAATAATATGATAAAGGTTACAGTAGTCCTTACTTAGCTTTAAATATCTAAAGGACAGTAGTAACTTAGGGTTTTAAGTTAATACTATAAACTATTTTTATACTTTTGCAGAACTGTGTAAATATAAAGAATACTGATAAGTATGGAGATTCTTTTAACTTTGTGTTCTAAGTAATCCACAAATACAAACTGAATTAAACTAACACAAATATTACAGACTGCTTTCAGTAGTAACCGCAATACAAATACGAACCAACATAAACTTAAGAATGTATGTTATTCTTAAATATTAGTATTATAAATATAAATAATTTTAGTATTATCCTTAAACTGTGACATTTATAGATAATTAATTTATAAAAACAAATTAAGAAAAACTGTACTACAGTAATAAGAAAATTACTAATAATAACATAGGAAACAATATCCTATTTAAGTTAAAGGGAAGTAAACCCTAGCTCATGTTCTGCGCATAAATGATAAATATTAAAATATAAAATATAAATAATTCTAGTACTGTAGTACCCTAGGTTATACTTAGGTTATTTTCTTTAAAAACTACCGACTAAATTTGTTGTATAACAAAGATAAACCACATTATTGACTAACAGGTGCAATTGCATTTATAAAAAAAAGAAACAAAGAGTCTATACATAACAACATACAAATAATCCACTCTCAGTCCTTTAAAGATAGATAGACTAAAATAGGAGAGTAACATAATTATTAACATAAGAGTATTATAAACCAAACAAGGGTTTTACAGGTCAAACCCTAACCTGTGAATTTCTTTAAATAAACAATATTTACATCACGACTGTGAGTACCAGCCTTCAAAAATTTAATATATAAAAACCTAATAAAGTAATCAACCGAGTTCAACTTCATTGATATCCAAAAAGGGTATAAACCCTAAATTATACAAAGTACAACATAAACGGCTAACGACGAAAACAAGTCACAGCAAAGCTACCTTCGCAAAATTTACAACCTGAACTGACTGCCAAGGAAAGCTTCGACAAGTACACTACACTCACAAAGTGCATCCACCCTATCAAGGGTTTGATTCTAAACATGCTTATAAACAACCTATAAATAGTAGAATCATAATATAGCTCATGGCAAGACGAGAAAGGGTATTCAAACCCTGGGTGAGTCCAACGACCACCCCAACTGCATTTAAGGGAGAACCCATATTTCAGACCACGGGGCTTACTTGAGTTTGAGCCTTGAGCCACAACCATCGCAAAGGCTATATTCCTACCCTTGTATAGGCTTCACTTCAACGAGTACTTGCAGTAATGGTAAACCCTGTCAGTAAATTATCTTACAGGTACAAGATTGGAAGTATACTATACTAAAAATTGCAGTAAAATGAAAGAAAGGTCCTTTATGATTTTTACCTGTCACTGGGAGTATGGAGAACGGATGTACAAGCACTATCACCTATAAATGGTGCAGTGGGGAAAACAACAATTCTCAAAACTGCACATAGTAGCGAGCTACTAAGAATCGAGCAGGAAAACTGAAGAAATCACCAAACTACACGGGCTTGGGAAGAAGGTTTCCCTGGTAGCTAAACAAAGGTAGTAGGAAGAATAACTCTACGTTTGACAGAGCAAGAACCAGCAATCAAAACCACTCACTGGAGAACGAAGGTAGCATAGAGTCAAGGTATAAGGCAATGGTAACCAAGAGAACAACGACGACCATGGGAGACAAGCCAAGCAACCCTGGAGCTAGCGTAAACTGCGGGACAATAATGCATTAGGTTAGGTTTCCAGAGTGTTATATATTTTCCACACGTGGACAAGATTCAACCACGTAGCCACAAATTTATCCAAACAACGAGGGTTGTGTCCTATAGTTCCTGCATGGAGACATTATATTATTTGTTTGTTCATTGGAGCGTGGGTTAAACTATAACGACAACCCAATAGTATGTAACCAAACCTCTAATCATTTGCACCGTGTATTATATTAACCTAATCACCAGATTATTATCGCGAAGGAATTACGTTGACCAAGCTTCGTGTCACGTATAAACCATAATTTAAGTCCATTTTGGATTAAGTACAAACCATTTCTATCAACGACATAGTGTTATCACAAAGTAAACATTACCATAATAATATGGTGTAGTCGTATATTAAACTTTAACATATGTTAACTAGGTGGCACGACAATACTCTAAACATCATTTTGAGTAGAATGAAATCATGTGATATATATTTTGTTTATAAAATAGATTAAATTTAAAGTCTTTACTATAGTTATAAAAAGAGAAATGTTATCTAGGACATGACTATAGTGTCTCTAGTGACAAGTTAAATTATAGCTTAAGCATAGTAAACACTTTGCTTAGGAATATTACATGTTTAACACTTATGGTTAGTATCTTGTAATAAGGCCAAGAAGTTAACGCTAGATTTGAATACTTTATAATAAAAAACTTTTGTAGATTGAATGTTCATAGAACAAGTCAATTATGCATATCTAAGAAATATAAATGAACTGATAACTCCCATAGCATCGAAATGATGAAGTAGTACAAAATTAAAGATGAAAGTATTATCACAAAATTTTGTCACATAGTTTATGCAACATTACTTTGTTAATACTTGGGAGTATATTCAACTTGGATTTATGTTCATACAAATTGTCTAGTGGACAACAAGATAATTACCGAGATAAAACTGATGATAGGAATAGGAACGATCCTATTAAATTTTCAAAATTTAGTAGAGCTCAGAGTTAAACTTGGGAACAAAGTATTGGTAACCTTAAGCTCTTGTAGAAGGGTATAATGGTCATAGTTCTACACACAAAGGTTTTTACTATTCTTAAGATAATAGGCTGTAAGTACCTTATAGAAATAATTTAACGGACAATAAATATACAGGAAAGACAAGATATTATTGCAAAAAAAATATTGTCAAGAAAACAATGTTTATGAGTGTTACTAATTACTTAGACTAAATAATAAATACACATATCAGAGATTCTAGTATTAGAGTCGCAATTATGCTGTACTGTCATCACATTTTTTCCAAGCTTGTTTATTTGAACAACTGATGGAAATCAAATGTTTTTACCTTACAGGAGCTGTCTAGTGTTTAACAACTTATTGATATAAGCTTTTTAATTTGCAAACAAAATACTGCTGACACTAATAGATCTTTTAAAATTATGTACTCGGTCGATCACACCTGTAACAAACTGAAAGACAGAGTATTCATCTGCGTTAGCACAAATGCTAAGTAAGCCCTGGATGTAAAAGTAGATTCCACCTATTGACATAAAAGAACTAATCAGTAAACTGAAGCAATTAGCATACCAAAAGATTTTAATCTTGCTACGAAAAATAAACTGTTAAGATATTTTAGAAACCATTTACTTAACTGTTTCTTTATGCCACTGTTAGATGTTAGTAGAACCGCAGGTTATAACATTTATTGTTAACCCAAAAATTTAAAAAATTTATGAAAATTTGGATTTGTGACATGTGGTATTAGAGCACAAGGTTCAAATACTAGGCCTTGATGCATCCCGACTAGCTTCCATAAAACAGTAAATTAAATTATTATGCTAATGTATTTTTTTTTTATGTTATTCAACAAAGAATTGTATTTTTTTGAATTTTAACAGGCAGGTATGGAAAGGCTGGGAGAGTATGCACAGGAGGAGTCTCCAGCTACAGAAACAAGAAATTTACCCAGAGATCCTGTACCAGGGGATGTAACTACAAATTCCTCAGAGTTGTTACAGACTGTAAAAGATTTGAAAACTGAAATGGAGTCTATAAAGAAAGAGAATGAAAGGATTCTGAGGGCTCAAGAAGAGCTGAATCAGATCCTAATGGAAAAGTTTCAAACCGAAGGAAGGTGTAGAAGGTCAGAATCTGAAGATGCTAGTCATCCATGAAAATCTAAAAAGATGAAGCATACAAAAACTGAAAGTAGTTCATCGTCAGAAGTGTTTGGTGAATGACAAAGTTACCATACTACTAGTGATAGTAGTGATGATGATCTGTACGTCAAGAAGAGGAAATATAAACCTTATGAGGAAATCTCAGGGGAATTCAAAAAGATAAAACCACCAACCTTTAATGGAGAGACTAAGAAGGGGGAGGAAGCTGAGTCCTGGTTGTCCGCGATGAAGAAGTACTTCCAAATATATAATCATTCTAACCAGTTAAAGGCTAGGATGGCTATATATAACCTCTCAGGAAAGGCTGATATTTGGTGGCAGGACTTGAAGAGAGTTAAGGGTATAAAAGAGAAAGAAGTTAACTAGAGTACCTTTAAGCGGTATTTTAAAAAGAAATTTCTATCTGAGCAGTATTACGAGGAAATGGCTAAGGAGTTTTATGAACTAAAGTTAGGTTCAATGACAATGAAGGATCTGAACAACAAATTCTTAAGTCTACTTGGGCATGTACCCTACCTAGTGGACGAGAAAACAAAAGTACAATGATTCCTTAGCTGTTTACCGTATCATATTAAAGATAGAATTGAATATGATAACCCAAAGACCTTGGAGGAAGCTATGAGGAAGGCTAATTTTTGTTTTGAACAGAATCAAAAGAAAGAAAGCTTGGCCAACTGGAAGAGATTTATATACGACAACCACAGAGGTATGAGGTCAAAGGGAATGATAATTTGGTTTGCAGGTTGAAGAAGATCTTGTATGGACTGAAACAAGCTCCAAGATAGTGGTAGATGTCATTCTGACCATTGTGTTTATTTCAAGAGGCTAGATAATGGAAGATATATTATCTTGTTATTGTATGTGGATGGAATGCTTGTTGTAGGGTCTAACTGTTAATTTTTTAATGGTTATACCATATCTGATAACACTTAGCATCATAACAACATAACTATAAGCAAGTAGATCATTGAAAGATAAACAATCACAACCACAGAAAAGAACACAAATATTTATCCTGGGAAACCCTCATGGAGAAGAAAACCTAGCAAAAATTCCTTAGTATAAGATGTATCAAAAGTACAATACAAGAACCCAGACAGCTCCACCTTCTTCCAGAAGATACCTCTCTCTCTTTCCTATGTGATATACACATGTGAGTGTGTTCAAATGACGAACACAACTCCTCTACTTATACTATTTCCGTCACTTGAATTTTAACCTGACAAGTCGGCCCTAGTTAACTGACTAGGCCGAATTCACCTAGAAATACTTAAAAAAATATTTTATTATATTCATTAGGGTACTATTGGCCCAAATTACAATGGAGGCTTTACCTCATGACTCGATGATGAACAAATACAATAGTAACATCCCAACGGAGGAATAATAAATCTCCCTTAGGGTACATCAGTGAAATACATTTATAATATCCTTTAAAGTTACAATATTTCAACACCCCCCCTTAACGGGAAGGGTATTATACTGACGACATCATCATCAACTGGAGGAGTAATGAGAGAGAGAGAGCATCTGCAACATCATCAAGGTGATATATCTATACATCATAGGAAGTTTTCAAAAATCATCAGTAGCTGGAACAGTTACTCTTCAATGTCTTCAGTACTAGAACACCATTTTCTACAACATTGAGTCTTTATGTTATGCAACACTCGATCATTTGATCCTTTGAAACAACACTTCGATCTCCCGATCCATTGAGGAAGCACTTTGATCTTCTTGATCCTTTGCAGTAGCACTTCGATCTTCTCGATCCTTATCAACACTTTGATCTTTTCAATACTTTGCAGCATCACATCGATCTTCTTGACCCTTTGCAACAACACTTTGATCTTCTCGATCCTTTGTAGCAGCACTTCAATATTCTCAATCCTTTGCAGCAAAACTTCAATCTTCTCGATCCTTTGCAGCAGCACTTCGATCTTCTTGATCCTTTGTAGCAACAATTCAATTGTCTCGATCCTTTGTAGCAACACTTCGATCTTCTCGATCCTTTGTAGTAACACTACCTGCAGTACAAATGATCTCTTTACAGGATGATCAATCCCTATCACTTTAGGTTATAGGTCCAAGGATGATTCAATCTTCATCAACATACTCCCCCTTAATGAGGAGGGTCCATAGTATTGACCAACTGATTCATCTGCACATGAATGCAGGACCATATTATCCTCAACGACTCATCGTATACCATCCTCATCTTGTTATATCTAGGACCACTTCAAGCGAGTGCTACACTAGGACATCTACATGTACATGTAGGAATACTCTCCATGCAAGAGTATTGTCTGCAACTGCAGATCTTGACCACACCTAAATGTAGGCCTTGTCATCTGTAAGGACTCATCGTAGAACATCCTCAGCTTCAAAGCTAGGAATAATCCTAAGCGAGTGTTATTATACAATATCCATAAGTGAATGTGGGTACATTCTCGATGCGAGAGTAATGTCCGCAAATGTAGATCTCGACTGCACCCAAATGCAAGCCCTATTGTCCCGAAGGAATCATCATAGAGCATCCTCAGCTTCAAATCTAGGACCACTCCTAAGTGAGTTTTATTGTATGACATCCAAAAATGAATGTGGGTCCACTCTCCATGCGAGAGTAACGTCTGCAGTTCCATCAGGATCATAGTGTTATTTCCTGTAAGACCTCCTCAAGTGAAGATACTATCGTACACAAGTGAATGTTTGAACTTGTCAGCATCTTTAGGTGTACTTGACCTCTTTCATACTGAAGCTTCACTACCATCCCATCATAAATGGCAGTCTCATCATCACTCCCCCTTTCCATGGAGGATCCATATCATCAACCAACTCCCCTTTGTCCGAGGAGGGTTCATATCTTCGACATGTTCTTCCTTTCTGAGGAGAGTCCATATCTTCATCTTGTTCCTCCTTTCTGAAGAGAGTCCATATCTTCATCATTCCTTCTTACAAGGAAAGTCTTTAGTATCATCACTATTCCTCCTTGCAAGGAAAGTATTTTCTGACTACACCAAGATTTTCATGGAAATATTCAAACTTTACTCGAGATAGAGGCTTGGTCAGGACATCAAAAACTTGCTCATCGATACTCACATACTAGATCTTTATAGCTCCATTTTGTACCATATCCCTTATATAAAAGTATCAGATTTCTATGTGCTTTGCTTTATCATGGAACATAGGATTCTATGTCATCTTTATACAACTCTGGTTGTCACAAAGAATCATTGTGGTATCCAACTCCATGTCAAATAGACATAACATTAGTTTCTAAAGCCATATTTCTTCACAACTAGTGGATAAATATGCTATGTACTCTACTTCAGCTGTGCTGAGAGAAACACTGGATTGTTTCTTACTAAACCATGAGATCAGGTCAGATCCTAGACAATGACATACACCTGAGGTGCTCTTTCTATCTGTGGAACTTCCTGCCCAATCTGAATCCATCTATCCATACAATCTGTAGTCATGATATCTAACATACTATAGTCCAAAATCTATTGCACCTTTCAGGTACCTCATCACATGATTTGCAGCTGTCAGGTAAACACATCTAGGCTTAACTATATATTGACTCTGGGTGTTCACAAAAAAAGCATATATCTGGCCTGGTATTCATTAGATACATCAATGACCCAATAATTTGTGTATACTAAGTCACATCCACTAAATCTGATGATTCATCAGATAACATCTTCAGGTTGGTATCCATGGGTGTGGCCACGGCTTTACAATCCAACATATCAAATCTTCTTAATATTTCCACAACATACTTTGCGAAGCTGCATTGCTTCACTACAGGCTAAACATGCTGCAATGTACTCAACCTATTCATGAGATCATACCCGATATCAAACATCCCGAGGTTCTCTTTCTGTCCTCAACACTTCCTCTTTGCATTTACAATGAGTTCATCTTGTCAGGTCATCGACATATCTCAGTCTTCAGCATTCAACCTTGAAGGTTGGAACCCACTTTACTCTTGGTAAAGCCTTAGTCCATGAGGAAGCTGTCCATCCTGTCATACCATATCGAACTCGGAGATCTTCTGTAGTCACTCCCCCTGAAGTAGAGCTTCATCTTCGTTCTGCATTTTGTACTATATGTATTGAAACATTATGTACTGGAGTGACATGTAGCATCCTCTGCTATTGATCTTCTATGTATCCATATCAAGTTACTAGATACCAATATCCTTTATCTCGAACATTGTTGAAAATTTCCTCTTGCACCCATATTTGAGCTTTTTTACTTCTATAGGTTTCCATATTCAACCTTGTAGCAAATGTTAAGATATTCATCACTCTAGGTGATCTTCAAGCTCCTTATGTAACTGGATGTGCTTATCTATGAGTGCCTTTTGAGCTCATACAAAGTCTTTTCTGCACATGTGGTTCTTTGCTCGATATATACTTCTTCTTCACTAGAGAAGTGTGTCTAGTCAATGGAGCATGTCATGCCATAATCTACTCCCTCTTTCTGAGACAAACCATAATACTTTCTTTGTATGCTTGTTTTAGCACCGGAATTGAACCAAAGGTTGCAGAAGGGCTCACTTCTAGGTAATAGAAAAACCACTTTTGGCCGTGCCTCCAGCCTTGCGCGGTCAGAGAGGGATCTCTCATTCGTCATCAAAGCAAATCCACATAAGGTTGTCAGTCTTGTGTGTCACCATAGTCTACTCCGCATAGGATTTTCAATCTGTATGATCAGGGGGCTAGGATCCTGAATGGGGCAAAGTGGGTCGAGGTAGGTGCATGGTGGGTTTATCGGGGTTAAAGGACCATGGGAAAATGGAGTTGAAATCTGTGCAAGAAACGATTATAGATGGAAAGAATGACGAAAGGTAGCAAATGGAGGCAAGATAGCTGCTGATTTCCCAATCAAGGGATTTTAGCGGGTGTTTTGGAGGACAAGAAAGAACAGTCCATCTCATGGAGCATCGATGAGATGAATTCCATGAGACTTTAGAAGAGCCATTGTTAATTCCTGGAACAACAGTCAAAGCGTAGCAAGTATGAATTCCGAACCACTATACCCTATGTTGCAGGCATGAAAGCAATAAACAAAATGGAGTGAAAACAAGGAAGCAGAATTTACACGTAAAGAAAGCACTTATTGGGAAAAACAACAACACATGAATCTCTACTGTGAATGATAGTCTTCCACTGCAATTTTATTCATACACAGGTATCAAACTTTTACAAATGGGAGCCTCAACCCGGGATTGTTTCCCAATCCAATTTTCTAACTCCTTTCTCCCTCTATCGAGAGAATTTTTATACAATCCTAATGCTGAGACTACAGAATCAAAAACTGTTACAAGTCGCCATCTGGTGTTAACAGTGCAAAGAGTGGGCTATCACCACGTTTAAAAAAAAGAAACAAACATTATGGTGCTAGTGGCTTTATTCGGTCCGGCTAACAGTTCGACACGTTCGGCCGCCACAACGGATGATGAGTATGATGCCTACTTCTATACTTTGAGGTGTGTGCTTCCGTCGTGTTCAAATGCAGCTTTCTACATGGGAATACAATGGCGAGGTATTCGAAATCCTTCTCCAGTCTAGTCACATCCACCACCTCCTTCCCCGCTGGGTAACATCGTTATATGTGGGCTCTGGAAGAAGTGCCACATTACTTCTGGCTTATATAGACCTGCGAGGTGGCTCATCATTCTTATACTCCTCACCTCTAGTGAGGTGAATTCTCCCATAGGAATAAGGTGTAGAAGATCTACACCATCCCCATCACCCTTGGAAAGTGGACTTCACAAATAGGGCTGTTAGGGATTTAAACCCCTAACGCTCTCATCTGAATGAATATTTACACAGAGAACAGCCAATGGTTGTTCCTTTCTGTGGAGGCTTTGGTGGGCGTGATGGTATCAGGGGTTCCTAGAAAAACACCTATGGGGAGTAAGTGTCCAGGTCTCACGTCGTCAGAGATGTGGGTATCACGTCTAGGCCTTGATGGCTGGTGTCACCATTGGCATGCAAATACCAAGGCGACGAGTGAGCGTGGAACCTGCTCACCAACCATCAACACCCCCAGATGGACAAGCTTTTCAAACCAAATCTTCATCATCCAACTCTATCAGTCCTCTGCAAATTTCATGGAGAAGTAGAACCTCAGCCTTGGAGATATGTTGAACTGAAGGCAGTATTTATAGGGTGTCAATATTGATCTTCACATAGGCTGGTCAACATTCCTACGCATTCTGTCATCAAGTATTTTTGGTCTCAACATGTACGAAGGTGCGAGCGGAGCGATCTCTTATTTTCTGGGGATTCTGGTTATTCAGTTTCATAGGTCATGGCGTCTCACTGTCTGCTATAGGAGGTGGCAATGAACTTCCTCTAGTACAGTAGATCCATGATGCATATTCCCTAAAGTGTACGCTTCCACGTTGCATTGGCTTTGCCCCTTGTGAGAAATGGATTCATCGGCTACTTTACTCATTTTTGTCGGCCAGTCCACACAAATTCACCTCATAGGGATGGCTTCCTCTGGAATGAACACGCACCATACTTGTGAACTGGGAAAACTGTGCCACTGGACGAGACTCCCACCTCAAGAGTATCTTAGATGGCATTGGAGGAATCAACCAATCTGCGATGAGGCAGATTACACGTGTGAACACCCCCTCCACTGTCATTTCCACACAGGATGGGAGATTTGCACATTGGGAGTCTTCTTCAGCCATTTGATCAAAGGAAGCCTTTTGTACCCACCATCCATGTTCCACTTATCTCGCCACTAATATTTCTCTTCGGTACGTTGTGGGCAGTTTGGATCGTGATACGTTCTGAGCCGTGGATCGAGGCCGACCCTCACGTAGCCATCGATCGGAATAGGCCCTGCCCTTTTTCGCAATGGAGAACTCAACTATTCACCCATGCCGGTTCACCCTACGAAATGAACCATAGTCGCTGATCTTTTCTCGCTTTTATCATAGCCATTGATCCTTTTGACCTCTATGCCTTTTCACGATTTGAGATTGCGGTTTTACCCGCACAAGTATGGATTGCGAAATCACTGTAGGCCGTAGATCTACCCCAAGCCACATCTCAACCATCGGAAGCTTCTGGTCATTAACAGATTTCACGATCCGGGAAAAGAACTTGTACCGTGCATGTTTGCCTGCGCGAAGCGATCCAGAACTGTTTATCTACCTCTGATCAATCACAACCTTTGAATATGGATCGCGCCCAATGTCACGATACACTTGCCGCTTTCACTATTGAAGGATGGTCACACGAGATTCGAGGGACTGGGAACCTTACTGAAACTCTGTCAAACCCTCGAATGAACTGTTAAAACATAGTGTTAACAACTTGATCTTATAGATCCACATGGAATACACTACCGACTTCCCTTCACGTCTCGAAACCATAACCTAGACATCATTCCCCATGATCAATTGGTACTCTTTGATCATAGATTCTTTGATAGATGGAAGGTTCTGCATTAATGATGTCACTCAACCGTGCCACATAACTAGAGTGTATTCAAGGCCTCTTACTTTAGTTGGAAGTCCTGTCATACTTTTATTAATCTTGAATTATATCTCGTGCCCAAGGTGGCCTTCATCTGTCGAGGTGGATCTACCACTCTCTTTTCTTCTTCTGAATCTCTTTCTTTCGTCAAGGTGTCTCTCACCCTGGGAGATTCAGGTTCATCTCTATGTATTTTTATTTCAATGAATCTTGAGTTGTCGTCACTTGTTCTTTGGAACAGGTCTTATCCTCCTTTTCTTGTAGGTGATTGTACATGACCTTTCCTACAAGTCACAAACACTAGTTGCATGGTTATAAACATTTCATAAGACATATGCATAATGATAAATTCTTATGCATAATGATATAACCATGCAACTATTTTAGCCAATACAACATTCATCCATACATGGAATCTTTCTAGATGCCTTCCATCTCTACCATAACATTATTGAGATTATGCACTAATCCCAATATGTCAGCAAAGAGGTTTCATTCTAGATAAGTAGCAATTGAGTGTTGTATAGCACCATGGGCTACTTACCCATAACATGCATATTAGTAGTATACTGTCATTAATGCAACCATTCTATCATGGATAATACATTTCCTCGAACATAACTAAATAATGACAATTCAAATACTTATCTTTTGTTTTTTTGGAAGACTCCTTCTCAAGCCTTATGTCCCGGATCCTTCTACTGATTCTAGGAACCTATGTACTGTTCAGAGTGTCACTAATTTCATTCTTTCTTATCCAATGATGAGATGGATAATAGTATGATATTTGTCTTCACCAGTAGAATTCACATTCCTCATCACTTGAGGATTTTCAGCAGTGTGAGCATGATGTCTTTATTTGACTTCTTCAAGTTGTCCTTTGATTTGAGAAACCCTTGTGAAGTGGAATTGCATGGTCTCTGAGTTTTGTATATTCACATTCTTCAATTGGTTCCTCAATGTCATCTTTGATATTCTTTCCTTTGTATAGACTGGTCATTGTATCGAACATATCCTTGGGAGTCTACAAGGATGATACATGTGAGATCCAATGGAGGCAGAAATAATCCTCTTGGATTTGACTAAATCCTTCTTATGCTTTGTCTTCATCTCCCTCTGGATTTGCAACTTCTTCTTTGACATAGCTCTCCAGGTCATGCTTCTTCACGTATGAGAAGCACTCTATACTTCCATGCTCAGAGGTTCTTGACTTATTCAATCTTGTTCATAAGATTGGTACTATTTGTCATCATGATAAAAATGAGAACCTCAAACAGAAATATAGAGGATAGAACTTACCAATGAGATTGCTTCAAATTGATGCTAGCTTGAAAGATTTTCTGGAAGACTACTTCTAGTGGACCTAGGGTTTGACAAAAAAACCCTAATTTTTCAACTTAGGTATCTTTCAGATCTGATTATCTAGAAATATGCACCTCCTCAAGGTGAGCTAAGCAGCATACTCATTTTCCCAGAACTGTGAACAAAACTGGAAAATATCTGATGCCCTAGTTAATTTCTTCAATTTCTTCTACATAAATTTTCTGATCTTGTTTATGTTGTATATACGAAATTAATGATCCTCTAGGTATGAAACTTTGCACTAAGGTAGCCTGGTATTTCTTCTTTCCAACCCCATATTTTAGAGCATAATTAGTTTCACCAATTGGGACTTATACTAATTTTACCAAGGTGACTTATTTCGGGATTGTTTAACATAACAAACTTGTACGGACTGCCATGCGTCACTTTTTCACCTTTTGGTTCTAAAATTTTTACCACAGAAACTAAAGTCTAGTCCTCATCTGAAATATCTTTATAAATTTCATTTGGACCTTCCTATCCCGATATATAGCAATTATACCTAGGTCACCGGTTTAAGGATGAATTGTGGGAAGGGATGGAACCCTGCGTTGGAGGAATCATATCTCATAGATTATAGGGAATCTGCGGCTGAAACCTTTACATAGGGTACATAAAGAATTCATATTCGACCTATAAAAGTTTCAGATCATGAGGCTTTTCCAATATCAATTTGTAGAGAAAGTCCCAACATGACTAGTTTTTTTCTTCTAGGTTTTTAAAGCATGAAACCCTAATCTTCAATAGTTGTAGCTGTAGTAGTGTTTCAGATACATAAAGATTTATTTTAGGGTATCTATGGTACCATGTTAATTTTTTAATGGTTATACCAGATCTGATAATATTTAGCATTATAACAACATAACCATAACCAAAAGGATCAATGAAAGATAGACAAGCACTTCCACACAAAAGAACACAAAGATTTATCCTGGGAAACCCTCATGGGAAAAAAACCTGGCAAAACTTTCTCTGTATAATATGTATCAAAATTACAAGACAAGAACCCAGACAAGTGCACCTTCTTCCAATAAATATATATATATATATCTCTCTCCTATGCTCTATACACAAGTGAGTGTGTTCAAATGAGGAACACATCTCCTCTATTTACACTCTTTTTGTCACTTGACTTTTAACCTAACAAGTCAGCCCCACTTAACTGTCTGGGCCGAATTCACCTAGGAAGACTCAAAACAATATTATATTATATTCATTAGGTACTATTGACCCAAATTACAATGGAGGATTTACCTCATGACTCGATGATGAACAAATACAATAGTAACATCCTGACGAAGGAATAATACATCTCCCTTGGGGTACATCAGTAAAATACATTTAGAATATCCTTTAAATTTACAATATTTCAACACTAACATGCAAGATATAAATGTGCTCAAAAGGAAACTAGCTAAATCATTTGCGATGAAGGATTTGGGTGCTGCAAAGCAAATCCTTGGTACGAGAATAACAAGAGACAAGAAAAATTGCAAATTGACATTGTCTCAGGGTGAGTACATAGAAAAGGTGATGGAGAGGTTTAGAATGAAAAATTCAAAACCAGTTAGTACACCTTTGGCTAGCTACTTCAAACTAAGTAAGGAGATGTGTCCTAAGACACATGAAGAGATAGAATACATGTATAAGGTTCCCTATTCATCAATAGTTGGAAGATTGATGCATGCCATGGTATGCAAAAGACCAGATATTGCACATGCAGTGGGTGTTGTGAGCAGGTATATGAACAATCCAGTTAAAGAGCATTGGAGGGAAGTACAATGGATTCTCAGGTATTTTAGAGGTACCACTTAGGAGGTTCAGACACTGTTCTACAGGGATATGTTTACGTAGTTATGGAATGTGATAAAGTTAGTAGGAGGAGCAACACATGGTATGTTTTTAATGTAGGTGGAACAACAATAAGTTGGATTTAGAAACTAACAATAGTTGTTGCAATTTCAACAATGGAAACAGAGTATGTTGCTACTACCGAGGCTAGTAAAGAGATCATTTGATTGTAGAGGTTCATGGAGGAATTGGGTAAGAAGCATGAGAATAATAGTGTTACGAAGAAGATCTCCTATATATTGGGGTGGACCACAAAATAAATCATGACACCATAAATAAACCCATTTCCAAGCATGCTAAACATATAAATGAAACTAACACTAAGGAACAAGAGGCATACCTTATTCCATACATTCAAAGTAGATATCCGTTGAGATTTCAATCAAAATTGTACGTACACATTTCCCTCAACAACAACAAGATATAAACAAATGATATATGTAAAGCGTTATAATCTAATCTAGCATGTTATATTCCAATACATAACCAAAGTAATTACATCCATGGATAAAAATATTAATAATTAAACGTGCAATGGACGAGAAATGGATATTTCTATTAAAATGAACATAGATAAGTATGAAAACTCTGTCGACACCTCGTCGAAATCGAGAAACTGAGTACCTCCGCCTGGGCCTCTTTCACTTCAATCCTCCATACAAAGGCAAGCTCACAAAGATAAAGGAAATCTTGGGAAATAACACTAATGGCCACTTCAAGGAAAAAGGGATACAAACTAAAGTATATAAGAAAGGGGCACAATTCCACTATAGTATCTTTGATATCCAAAGTTCTCCTCCTCTAATGCTTCATAGCATCTCAATATATAGCCCTTCAATGTGAAGAGAAGGGTCGAAATGGAGCGTTTCTCGACATATGGAAGTCCAAGGGACAAGTTCTTCGATACTTGATGGGGGAAAACTCCAAATATTTTTTGTTTTTTATCACATTTCTTGATGTATGCGGTTGAAAGTGGTGCAAGATACATATATGCGGGTTGTATGCTTGTGAACCATGTATACATATAAAAATGTCTTTAAAGGGGTTCCACTAGAGCACTAGGATCATAGTGTGAAAAAGGGGTAAAAAAGTATGCATAGGGACAGGGACATGCCATCAAAACATGATGTATCAAGTGTGGAAAATCACACTATAACATATGCCCCCTAATGTGTGAGGTCAGAGGGATACACGATGGCTGAAATACATTATATTATCCCCATAAGTGGAGTAATGAAGACCCAGGTGGAAAAAACCAACCACTCATCAGTCAATACATTGATAGATCTCTATACATGACTGCAGATACATAGCGGTCTCATATACCTAACAGTACAATGGCCATGAATAGGCATAATATACATATGTCATAAGTGGCCATCGCCACACACAATATACACTGAAGTAAGGCCTCCATTCTGAATGAAGACATCAAATGGTACACTGTAATCTGGTCATGCTAGTTGGAATCTCATAGATACTGGAATGATCAAGGAGGTAGCATATATGGAATGCCACCAAACTCGGAGGTCCTTGACAAAAATCATCACTAGTACATGTCCCATAAGACGAATAAAGGTGTTGCAGTAAAACATAATGGATCATCTTTTGATTACCGATCGTTGATGTATTCTGTTAACAGACGCGAGATATCCCAACGATAATAATAATGGGAATCAAGGTACATAGCGTAAACAAACAAGTGTGAATAGATGTGTTGAGGTCAAATAGTTGAGAGAATCCATCAACCAGGGGACATTGATGTATTCCCAAATATGTCGATGGTGAGAGAACCTACCACTAATGACTGCAAGTCTCAAGGCTCTTAATGAACTCTAGATCCCTATTCCAAAATAAATGTTCTAAAGTCGATGGAATGGAATCTAGTGGAAGGAGGGAATTAAAGCATCCCCTATCAACCAACACGAGGTACACAATAATGATGGTTGATTTGGAAGAACACGAATAAGATATGCATGAACCAATAAAAAATGTATCGGGAATGACCAACATGCAGCAGCAAGATAACTGAGGAATGGCCGACTTAGGATAACCTCCTTTGAACAAGAGCATAACATAGATGAAGATTCATACGCAACATAGACTCAAAATGCATACTGGGACAACTCTGTGACACAGGAGGTTCCATAGGGAATGGAAGCATAACTAGTCGGTGGAGAAAACTCAAAAAAACGAGTACAACTCCTAATATCATACTAGTAACCCAACCAATGGATGAATGTACTGTGCTATGTTTGAGACGACATGACATGACAACTTCCAATAGAAAGTGATATCATTTCTCATCCTGATTTTTAAGTTTTAAGATTTTTTTTCTCTTTTCCATATTTGAAATATTGAAAAAGAATAAAATTGCTTATAGTACACTAAGGAGAAAACGACTATCACGAGCAAGCAAACTAGTTCCAAGTAGTGGAACATACCTATGCTCAATGCAAGGAATCATATGCAGGATAAGGACACTCGTGGGGATGTCTCCTCTAGGTAAGGGATAATCAAGCTGCAAAAGATATATGGAAGGCTTTGCTTGGATAGGATTGAGACAAGATCAGGCTATATGGCTTATAAACTGAAGCAGGGAGCCGACATTAATTTAAATACGACAAGTGAACATATGAAAATGCAGTTAAAACTTGATACAAATGGGAGTCCCAATAGGATATGGCTAGCATAAAGTTCAATAAATAATATGAATTTCTTTACTTGAAGAGATGGTGGGACTACAAGGGACTCCCAGACCTAAGGGAAGATCCTCAACATGGGAACCAAATGAAAAAATGGGATCTAACTAGGGTGTCCATGATAAGGAAAGCTCTACCACTTACGCAACACCACTTCTAGTAGTAGTATGAAGGTTCTGTGAACCTCATGAAGTGGGTTTGTACCTATGGTTAAGGTGACATGGTCATAGGATAATGCAGGATACATGTGGAAAAATGATCCTATCCTATATGCTACTTTAGTATTATACCTTCCATAGGCATGAACGAGTCAAATTCTTGGTGAAAGTGCACCACAAGGGGTTACCACACAACAAAATTAGGCCAAACAAGTGAAAATAGTTAATAAGAAGTCCAAACTATAGGACAAGTGGGTAATGTGTTTTTGATAAATAGTAAAAAATGACATTTTTACCATACCATTTGTTTTTTCACCCAAAATAGTGCATTTGGAGCAACTTAGACTTCGAAACTTTAAATGATGATTCTGGGAGATATGGTCCCTGAAATCCAGAGCCATAAGGACCAGGTAATTCATAATCACATTCTTCATCTATTCCATGCATTACCTTTTAGTTTTTGTGGTGGAGTTTTACGCATGAGGCAACCAAAATTGAGGATCCCACCCCACGCAGGTCATAGTTCATCGGACCACATATAGGGCTTGATGTACGTGGGAAAAGTGAAGCATTCCCGCGTACATACGCTACTTTTATAAATAAATGTCACGTACATGGCCAAATATGTCCAATTCTATGGTGAAATCTCACAAAAAATTGGTTTTTCTTTGCTTGATGCTTTTAGGATGGAGAGAACGTGAGCATGAAGATGTTTATAGGGCACTTCTTGGAGATGTGAATGCTAAAAAATCCTTAAGAAGGTGTGCTTTGTACAAATTTTGGAACCTTGGGGGTTTGAGGGCCCAACCAAGACTCCTCTAGATGTTCATGTATTATTGGGATCCATACATTGAGGCCTTTATATTGGATGGTATGCCATTGAGACTAGAAGTAGAGGACATATACTTCATCATAGGACTATCCCATCAATGCGAGGTATTGAACCTATGAGTTCATGGAGTGTGAGGAGGACTCACTATTGAGGAGTACATAGATGTGTATTTCCTTCCTGACAAAAAGATATCGGAAGTCAAGTTTCAACGAACGTTATCCAGAGTCTTAGTATCAAGGTGATAGTTTGGTATTGGTAAGAATAGCAGGTTTGACATCTCTTCATCAGGATTCATGACCTCTCATGTTCTATTCGGTAGAGTGCATGAGACCTATGGTATATGATTAGATCACAAAACTGCTAAGCACTATGAAACAACAACAGACTCACTGCAAGCTAGGTACGATAAATAACTTTAGGTATGCCAAAATTCTGAGCACTTTCTTCTTTGATAGGGTACCGAGCCTCATCCCTAGAGTTGAGGTCCATCTTCACAGTCTACGGGATCCAACCCAGACTCATTGGGAGAAGGTGATGCCGAGCCTAGGGGGAGGCAAGACACCTTCTCCTTTACCACATGACTTCTTTAACTGGTGGCGATGAGAGGTCATAGCCATAGACGACTACCCCTATGCAGGGATAGAATTCCATGGAGATATTGAAATCCCCCTACCACTAGGATCCGCAAATGGCGATATACGTAAGATCCCATTTGTATGGTTTTTTGAATTATATAATTTTTTTTTATATTTTTGATGTATTTGGAAATCAAAAACATGTTTTTGGCAGTGACAAGTATTGACATTAGGTATATTTTCATAGACATGGGTCTACGACGGCCAGATGGTTTCCCTGAACATCGATGGAGGGGACGAGGTGACGAGATGATCGACGTTGACACCGAGCGGATGCTTCAAAACATACATGGAAACATTTCCCAACTGACACACATGATACCCACAGTGCAAGTCGAGGAATTGCTCGAGGCTATGTAGAGACATGTAGTAGGGGTACCCCATCTGAGAGTTACATTGTCCAGGAAGTTGGCCAATGCAGTCATTTGTTATCATGATCATCATATAGGCCCACATGCATATATATTTATGTAGACATTTTGTATCGGCCATGTGTATTTTGGTGTCTTAATGCCCCATTTTTGTACTTATGACATTTTGTATTATGCCACCATTTTTTAACATTATTCGGAAATAAAAACTTATAACGATTGGTTTGGTATATTTACAAATGTGTTTAAATGTGAATGTGATTTAAATGTTCATGCTTCTTTATGGATGTGATAAGTGCAAATCTAACACATAATTTGCATATCAACCGACAACATGGTTATAGACTCTAGGTATATGAATGTATGTAATGTAATCCAATTGTTGCTCCGATAATATTACCCTCAAGAATCTCCTCAACAATGTAGGATCCTTGATACAATACATGCCATTTAATTGTGACACCACTAACTGGGATTCAAGGTGAAATTTAAGAGATCAAACACCATTAGAAATGGAATCATGTAATAATTCAATCACGGCACTATACTCAACAACTCTATTAGACGATGGTTGGAGACAAACACCTCTCGAAGACACCAACTGACCCTCAGGTGCATAGATAAATCAGGGAGATGAAGATAAGTTATGGATGTGGCGGATAGCACCCTCAAGGAATCCTAAATAGATCGAAGATCCCATCAACATCTGCCTCAAAAGAGGAAGCATGTCAACAAACCAATAACGCTACAAGAAGAAAAAACAAACTATAAAAGTTGTACAATAATATACAAGATGTCAGACTCGGCTAAATGTTAAGCATACTATTTCTTAAGATAGAGCCCATTTCTAGGCTCCGCCAAGGCATTCCCTTCATAATCCTCCATCTCATAAGACCTTTCTCTAGGACACACTTTACCACGTAAGATCCATTCCACATAGGGTTAAACTTTCCCACCCCAAGAGGTTCACTGGCTTGATCATATAAGTGGACCAATTCACATGTACTAAATTGATGGGGGCATACAAAATTATCATACTGGGCTTTAACACGATGCTTAATCACCTCTAGAGCCACTACAACATCCCATCACTACTCATCTAGGTGCTCCAAGTGGACCGAACGTTCTTCTAATTTCAAAGCGTCAGGTAGAAACTCTATGGCTAATTTCAATGAAGGAATCTCACACTCAAGTGGTAAAACTGACTCCACCATGTGTACTAGATAATAAGGAGAGAATCTGGTGGTAGTATTAACTGCACTTTGATAATACCACAAAGCAGGGTAGAGCATGATGTCCAGTTAGTTTTTCTTTGTGTGATGGTTCTATGTAAAATGGCCCTAAGGGACTTGTTAACTGATTCAACCTGGCCATTCACTTGAGGGTAATAAGAAGAAGAGTGTTCTTTCTTATACCCTAGTTTCAAATCTAATTCCATCATCATATTATTTTGAAAGTTCCTTCCATGGTCAGTGAGAAGATCCTTCGGGATTTCGAACCGAGTGATAATCTGGTTGGATACAAAGTGAGAGGTCGTATCACCATTGGGTTTAATTGTAGGCATAGCCTCTCCCCATTCCGTGAAGTAGTCTATGGTCACTATAATGTGATTATGCCCCCCAGCTAATGATGGGTTGTAATCCATAAAGTCTAGCCTCCACTTAGTGAAGGGAACAATGGTGATAATAGGATCTAATGAGGTGGGATGTGAGCACATATTTTGTGCAAACACCTGGCAAGGGTGGCATTACTTGATCGCATTAACACAATCCTTGAATATTGACGACCAATAGTAATCCGCTCTAAGGAATTTTTGGGATGTAGTAGCAATCCTAGATAAATGACCACCACATGCCCCACCATGGCAATCATTTAGCATAGTCTCAAAATGGAATCCACGCAAAATGGAATCCACCCCACGTCGATACAATGTGTCATTGATAATAAGGTAGTTGTTATAATTATGGCGTAGGCATCATTGTTCATCCTTCAAGAGGTGAGAGGGAACCTTCAAAGTCTGCAGATAGATGATAATATCACCATACCAAGGGTCAGTAGTTGAAATGAGAAAATTATGCTCATCCATGAATGAGTCCTCATGAATCCTATCTTCATCTAGACAAAGGATATCAGATATAAGCTCTACAAATATTAATGACTTCTTCGATTTTGATGAAACAAACTCGAGGTAGAATTCTTTCAAAATGACAATCCATTTATTATACTTCCCCCCAACCATTCATCTGGTCAAGACAAACTGAAATGGATTGATGTGAGCTACAACGGTAGTCTGGCGAAGCAAGATATAATGTCTCAACTGTCGGACTGCATGAATAGTCGCTAAGGCCAACTTCTTGACGTGACTATATCTAAGTTCAACATCAATGAGATTCTGTCTAAGATAATAGATAACATGCTCTTGGATCTTATCATCCGCTTAAACCAGAACCATACCAATCGTCTCTTGGGACGCGACCACATATAACAAAAAATCATGGATATAGTCAGGTGGAATAAGCACACGGGATGATGCAAAGGATTTCTTAAGGGTGTCGAAGGACTCCTGGGATCACTCATCCCATATAAAAGGAGTACCCTTCTTCAATAAGTGCATAAACCCCTGGGTCAAATTGGCATAATTGACAACGAATCGACGTAAGAAATTTCCCATCCCCTGGAGACTCCGAAGGTGTAAAATTGTGTGTGGGGGACACAACTGGAGTATTGCCTAAAACTTTAGTGGATCGACCCTAATCCCCTCTTTCGATAAAATGAATCCAAACAAATGACCAACTCTCACAAAAAAGATGCACTTTTGAGGATTTAACCAAATTTTTATAACGACGACATCTTTCAAAGATCAAGTGCAAATGATCTGGGTGATTCACCCTCATATGAGAGTGAGTAGCTAAATCATCTAAATAAACTTCGATAATACACTTGAGGTCGTGGAAAGCAAAAGTCGTAGCTCGCTAAAAAGTGGCTCCAACATTTTTAAGGTCGAAAGGAATTTTTTGGCATGCAAAAGTACCCCAAGGACAAATAATCATAGTCTTATGTTGATTCTCGGGTTTAATTTTTATCTGGTTGTACCTTGAAAAGCTGTTCATAAATGAAAAACTTCGCTCCCCGCACACTCATCCAAAATATGATCAATGAATGGTGTGGGGAAATTATGTTTTCGACAGGCCTTATTTAGGTCTCTAAAATATATAAACACACGGATGGTCCCCTACTTCTTATCAAACGAAACGGGATTGGATACCCATTCAATTAAGGGAACCAGATAGATAAAACCGGGTTTGAGTAGTTTCTCTATCTCAGCCTTAATGGAAGGTGCTTTGTGAGGGTTCATTGCATGTAGGCATTGTCGAACAGGTTTATCATTTGGATATGGTTTGCTCTCATGTTCAACAATGAAAGGGTCAATTCCTACCATCTCTTCACACGACCAAGCAAAGACATCACAAAATTATTTAAAGAGCTCGACGTATCTCTTGATTTCATAGGGTGAGGAGTCCGCACCGATGTACACATTCTCAAATTTTCCAGGAATCCAAGAGATGTTGATCAAAATCATAGGAGATAAGTTTTCCATGTTCCCTTTGGCATATATACGATGGGTACCTACTGGGACTATGGGGTGACCAAAAATCTTGCTTAAGTTCGTCCTAAAGTCATCATGCTCGACTTGTTCAAGCTTCGAGAGGAAGTAAGATCGATAATGCATCTCCTCCCAAGGCTGTTCTGGACCATTCATGGCCTCAAGAATCACTTCATATAAAGGAAAAATCTCATTGAGGAAATCACGTGAGCATGGCGACGCAACCTCCCAAGCAGGAAGTGTAAGGAGATCCTGCTCCTCCGTCCGCGAAGAGGAAGGACCAGGGTCTATAGCAGGATCAAGTGTAGCTTGATACATAATTTCTTCTACAAACAACGTCATTCTCATCATAGTAGGTATAACATATTCATCTGAAGTTCTTGGAGAAGAAAGAGTCCATGGGTTGTCCAAATACATAGTGCGAACTGGGACCAAACTCACTGGTGAAAAATCACTTCCAGGGGTAGAGATACTAGTTAGAATTGGTGCCAAAATATTAAAATTTCCCACTAATGATGGATACATTCCGACACCAACATTCTCAATTACTGACTGAGAATTATCAATAGCCAGGATAGTCAATCCCGATGATGTAGAAGAACCAAAATTATCGAAAGACATGTTATCGATCATCACAATCTGATCCTAAAAAGGGAAGGACGCCACTCGAAATATGGATGATACGATTGATTTCATAGTGTAAATCCAGTTTCGATCCAGTAAAATGTTATAGTCGAGGGGTGCATGAACCACCTCAACCTTGATCGAAACGTTCTTCCCTCCTAACTAGACCTAAAGAGAAGGAATAATTCCATGCAACCCAAATGAACGTCCATCAAAAGCAGTCAACATGGTCATAGATTTCGACAATGTGGGTGAGCCAAGGCCTTTCCAACAATCTAGAGACATCACGGAGGCCGCAACACCTTCATAAATAACTATACATTTAATGGTGTTGTTGAGACACTCCACATGGACTAGAAACACCACATGGTAAGGAAAGCGAGGTTGCACCTTGTGGGTTTCAAATCTGACAATGGTGGAGGCATTAGGATCAACTACTCTGAAATCAAACAACAAGGCTCTTTGCTGCGAAGGACAAATCTGAAGAACTTCCATAGATTACATTGCATAGGGAGTCTAACCCAAATCCTCAACAATAGATTAATGTTGGACGGCTCGAAAATTAGGATTGTGTCCCAAATGCTTGAGGAATCCCTTAGGTATAAGAGGTATCATTTTTGGCTTATCAATATGCAATGGAATTTCAGAGAGGTGCAGGATGCTTCCCATGTTGGGTTGTGATGAACCATAATATTTCGAGTGAGTCACAACATTAGTAGCTGACATCATGTTGATGCAACCATATCCATATTCGACCGTCGACGAGTTTTGATTCCCACTAGAGTTGCTTCCAGTGTTCATGGTCCTTGAAGCCATATTTTGATTATGAGGGAAAGGGCCAGTCAATAAAGTTGGGCTCTGTGTGATTTAGTTCGACGCATCTTCGATAGTCAGATGGTCTCCCCCACACAATTTTAAAGGGAATTTAACCTTTCTCTTAGGCTTCTTGTCATCATTCTGATTCTTCTTCCTATTCCCACCCTGTTTATTATTTATTCATTTTCTTCTATTTCTTCTGGGCTGCTGGTTACCATTTTGATCCGACGAATGCACTGGGAGTACATACACCAACTGGGTGGTAGTGGACGAGGTCATATCCTACTCGGTCAGAGATTAATTGATAGAAAAACCAACTACCACTCATACAAAATCAAAATCCCATACTTAGCATAGATGAAATCCAACTTATACTGAGCCCTGAAGACAGTCTGTTCCTTGTTACACACTCCAAATTTCAAAACATATTTCACGATATAAAGCAATAAATATTTGAGGAACCATTCCAACAAAAACTTGGGTGTAATGTTGGCCTTAATCAACTTCTTTCGTCAGCACCACTCTTGAATATGATCGAAAATATGTGTGGCTTTATCTTGCTGAAATGTCGACAAGATCTCTATTCTAACATCATAATGTACTGGTAGTTGAAAGTGGTTAATAAAGGTCATGACTAAGTCATAAAAAGTCTGATAAGTGCCCTCGGGAAGCTCTATATAGCATTTCACATCAAGAGTCATGAGGGTGCATTAAAACAGTTGTAAGCAAAAAAATTCATGGTTGAATGAGTTCGAAGAGAACCATAGGTGGAAAGTAGTAACATGCTCTCCAGGGTCCTCACCATCCCTACCTTCAAATTTCAGAATATCCGAAGGAAGTTTGGCAGGAACAACCATCCATATTGGATCATGAGATATCGGATCGTTGGTTAACTTTAAAAGGTCAGTTAGGTTTAAAGTAGCCAAAAAGGGGATAGTAGGCTGTTTCATCGGATTCCATGACCCCTAAAGACATTGGTTCATATAGGGATGATTGTGATAAAGGTTGTAGCCTTGATTGGTCAGGTAATAACCAACTCCCATATGGCCCACATACGGATGCATGAGGATTTGATTATTAGGTATTGGCTGAGAAGGAGGTTTCATATAGCCATAGTTATAATATTTATAGGTCGGATTCCACCCAGAAACATAAGGAGGTATATAACCTCCGGATACAAATGTATCGATTAATGAGGGAAAAATGTAGTTATAAGGAACACTAATTCCCAAGGGACCGTGTGAGACATAAGGAGGGTGCGACATGATAAAGGAATTCAAAGGATCTAGTGTAGTAGACGATGGGATGTAGGATGAAATGTGAGATGTGTCCCCAACGTTCACACATCCACTATCACCCCCAAGTGAGTGAACCCTAGTGTCAAGACCATATTAAGAGAGCGAAAATACCCCCACAAATGGAGCAGGGTGCAATATGACCACTCCCAAACCTATGAGCAAGAAAATGAGACACAGTTCCCCCAAGTACAACACCACGGTCAACACCAATACTTGTATCAGATGATGGGATATAAGTATTGAAATCCAACATTTTGAATGTAAATGGACCTATGTTAGAGGGAGTAGGATGAGTCTCAACACCTGAACTCTCCGAGACAAACCTCCTATGGGAAGCTGTAAAATCAGATAGTTGGGGTCATGTAGTACAAGAAGTACCAACCCCAGAAGGGTTGGTGTAAATCAGAGTTCCGGGTATCCATATGTTTTGTCCCCCCATTCTAGATAATGGGGACAAAGGGAACTCTGTGTTCTTAGATGTAGTACTCATGACGAGAACTGTATGTGAATCAAAGTGCACTAAAGGTTTCCTATAACGTCTATTCCTCTTTCGAGGAGGAGGAGAGGGGTTCCAAGGAGATAATCCCGGTAAGCGTATATATTGGAGAGGTGTCGAAAATAGATCCACAATGAATAAAAACAACAAAGACTTAACTAATTACGATCCATGAATCCAACTAGCGCATAAAGAGAACACCCTAAGAAAACTAGGTAAGATGCAAATAAGTAGAGAAAGAGGGTAAGTGAGCTCCTGAATGTAGAGGCCCGATACTCCCATACACTACAAGTGGAGGTGTGTAACCAATTATAGTGGCCCTTAGCTTCAACGCATATAGCGAATGTGTTGTCTGACCCCTAACTGGCCAGGACACTCGCAAAAAAACCTCTAGAAGTACCCCATGTGATACCTAGGTAAGGAAACTAAGGTCACCCCAATATAACCAATGCGCAGGCATACAATTGCAGGCAGGATCTACCACATCGATAGGGTAACAAGTCCCAAATCTCTAAAGCACCAAAGGTACCTTAAAATCCCCTAGTTACAAATAAGATCCTGGAAATATATTTGGAGCTCAATAGAAAGTGGAAAGGGGATATCCCCACCACAAATGTGTGTGTTGTCTCATGCTTAACTCCTATGTAAGAGGATCCTCCTGAGAAAACTAATTATACCAATAATTTCACTTCTCACCTGGACAAACACCTAGTTTTTTTGTTTCATAGTCTTGGAAATATTTACTCACGACACCCTATTCCAAGACTCTGCAATCCTAAGCTTGTTGGTGCACCTCTATCAAATAAAAATGTGTAATCAATTTTAATTTAAGTGTTAATTTTAATGGTTGTGATTACTCAAGGTTAATGAATGTGCAATTAGTGATTTTATGACTCAACAATGAAGTAAATATGCATACGTTAAAAAAAATGCCAAGTGCAACTTGTCTTTAATCATGAAAAAGGGGTATGCCACTACATATAATGAAAAATTCCATTTCAAATTCCCACGCAATCATTCCTATATGAAAGTGTGATCACTAATTCCAACTAAGAAAACCTAATGCAAGTACCAAATCAATGCATATGCATTATGCACAATAAGCATACAAAAACAAAATATTTTTGTATTTTCACTATAGACGAATGGAAATGCAATTAAGAAGACCCTACAATTCTCAGACCTCGTATCAAGCAACAAATAAGTCAAGCAAGACACTGAGACCAAGAAGGCCAATGCACTAATAATAAAACAAAAAGGAGATACAATGACAAGAATAAATTTCAAAGAAAATCAATAAAAAAGACATCTCCAGTCACAACAGAAGCAGTTAATAGGTAGCATAGGCACTCAAAAAGGCTCAACAATATTCACAACCCACCCATAACCTACACACATCAATATCTCAAGCAAAATGAGAGATGTATGTGATTGTTCAAGGAACAACAACATATGTACGCGACTGTTCAAGGAACAATAGTGTATGTACGCGACTGTTCAAGGAACAGTAGTGTATGTACATGACTGTATACACTAAAAAACACGTATATACGCCACTGTAATTTCTATGACCGATGTATATAAAGGAAGAGGTGGTAAAAAATAGGCTAAGACCAAAATTAATTCAAGGGACTGCCAAGAACTTAACCAACTACTGAACATGACACAGAAACTCAGAGAATCAGAGAGAAAATCAAGCCAATTATGCACCCAAACCCACAAAAAAAGGAAATCCCCAGTAGAGGCACCAATTCTATTATAGACAAGATATCCTATGGCTTGGGGTGGACCACAAAAGATAGGATGACACCATAAATAAACCCATTTCCAAGCATGCTAAACATATAAACGAAACTAACACTAAGGGACAAGAGGTGTACCTTATTCCGGACATTCGAAGTAGATCCCCATTGATCTTTCAATCAAACTTGTACCTACACATTTCCCTCAACAACAATAAGATATACATGCATGATATATTTGAAGCATTATAATATAATCTAACATGTTATATTGCAATACATAACCAAAGTAATTACATTCATGGATAAAAAATATTTATAATTACACATGTAATGGATGAGAAATGGATATTTATATTAATATGAAAAAATATAAAGATGAAAAACTCTGTCGACACCTTGTCAAAATCGAGAAATTGAGTCCCTCCACCTAGGAGTCCACCACTTCAATCCTCCATACAAAGGAAAGCTCACAAAGATAAAAGAAAGCTTGGGAAATAGCACTAATGGTTGCTTCAAGGAAAAAGGGATAGATACTCAAGTATATAAGAAAGGGGCACAGTTCCACTATAGTATCTTTTCTCTCCAAAGTTCTCCTCCTCTAATGCTTCATAGTAGCTCAATGTATATCCCTTCAATGAAAAGTGAAGGTTCGAGATGGAGCATTTCCCAGCATATGGAAGACCAAGGGACAAGTCCTTTGTTACTTGATGGGGAAAAATACAAATAATTTTTATTTTATTTTTGAGCACATTTCTTGATGCACGTGGGTGACAATGGTGAAAGCTACGTATATGCGGGTTGTAGACTTGTGACCTGCGTATACATATAAAAATGTCTTTTAAGGGGTTCCACTGGAGCATTAGGGTCATAGTGAGAAAAAAGGGGTAAATAAAGTCTGCATAGGGACATGGATAAGCCATCAACATGATGTATAAGGTGTGGCAAATCACGCTATAACAAACAGGTTGTATAGTGATAGAGAGAGTGCCATTCATCTTGTAAAGAAATCAACCTTTCATTCGAAGACTAAACATATACAGTTCAAGTACCATTTCATAAGGTATGTTATGGAAGATGAACTATTAAAGTTGGAAAAGATACATACTAGTAATAATCCATCAGACATGTTGAGAAAGGTAGTAACTAGAGAGAAACTAAGTTCTTGCTTGATTTCAGTTAGCCTTCAAGCATGAAGGTGAAGACGAGAAATTTTCCAAGTCCAAGGTTCAAAGCATAGTATAGCAAGTGTAGTAGCGGTGGAATTGTTGTGATCAGTATCAAAGTGGGATATTTTTGGTTGTGGAGTCAAATCTTCCAAATTCAAATATCTTATTGTTCAATCGTGTTTTTACCCCAGTTTTACTGTACACTCATTCTAGCAAGGGGGTGCAGGGGCCGCCCCTGAAATATTTTTTTTGGGATGTTTTGTTTGTCAATAGTTTACGGGCCCGTGGTATTGGGTGACCCGTGGTATTTTCCCATGGCAATTCCCTTATAAAAGGAAATAATTGTAATATGGTTGTGCATTGTATTGTAGAATTATAGAACAATCTTTGTGATTGTGTGACAGAGTGAAGAGGATGTGCAGCGAGTGTGTTGCAGGTTGTATCCCTTCATTTTGTTGGGCGGTATAATAGTAAAGGACTGAAATTTTTTGTGGATGTATCCCATCTTGTGTGAACCACGTTATATTTGTGTCTCTCTTGTAATGTGTTTAATATTTGCATCTTTTCTAATTGTTTAATTGTTATTTCTCTTCAATCATGGTTTCTAATAGTTCCAACAATGCTGCCACGTGGATTCAAATCAACACTCACGGTGGAGATATTATGATATGTATGCATTGGCTACCGCAAAGTGATTCGTGAAGGATGCTCGGTCCCTACTATGGGACAAAATAATTAAGCACGTTACTAAGAATTGGAGGCGTATGTAGTGGGTAGAGGGATAAAAGGTCTAGGTCATAAGGTGGGTAGGTAGTGTGGTACCAAGCAAGGGAAAGGTAGGGGGTGAGAGGGTTATGCCTCCCATACGAAGGTGTCCCTGTGTGAAGGGAATAGGTTGGAAAACACTCTCCCTCCCCTCCATCCATATCTTTCCCATCCCTAATGGGGAAACTTGGATTCTCTTTATTACATGATGCACAATTGCACGATATGACCAATTATGAAATGAATTAACCCTTCATGAACCAATTGTATAATACCCCCTTATTTACTCATGCAGGATGGGCTCACCTCCAAATATTTCCTCGTATGTTGCAACACAATTATATATCATTATTACCATTAACCTTAAGTTCACTTCCATACCGGGTTGTAGAGCACCTTGCACCTTTCATGCAATTATTATGATATAATGACAATCTTTAATGATTCTCAAAACATTGAAATCCATTATATCTGGAAGTTGATTTATCACTAGATCTAAAAGGATTCTTCTTTTATATTGACAATATAAGAGAATCTCAAGAACAATTGGACAAATATGTGATGATAACTATATTACAGGTGAATGAAAAATATTACTTGAACCAAGTCTTCATTATATACACAAATTTTGAAAGTTTGAAATTTGTGTGATCTATGTATGTATTCCTAATTTGTCAATAGTGGTTGGTGTGAATTAAATCTTAAAATAGACATCACTCTAGGTAAATATGATTTATGTGCTTTCCCCTCATTCATTGATAGTAATTGGTATGGTTGGTGTGGATTGATCCCTAAGGTAAACATGTATTTTCTTTAGGTTTGGTATTTAATGAGTGTATGTTGTTGTTGTAGGTACAATAGATCCCACGTTTTCAATAAAACATGAGGACCCCAATTTACATGTAAGGTAAGTTTTCTAAATTTCTTAAGTCGTTTGGGGTCCCCAAAACGTTTAGTTTCTATGACTTGAGTTAGCTAAATTCTTCAGATTTATGCATTTTTTGCATGTCTTTAGTGAGTTGCGGAAAATACTATTTTTCCCAAAATGTGTCCTTCCTGCAACCTGCATCCCGCAACCCGCAATACGGATTGCGGGATCTTCAAGTTTATTATTTGCAATTTTTTCATCCCGCATCCTGCAATGTGGAATGCAAGATGTGGAAACATTTTTATGAGTCATTCGGTCAACCTGCAACCCACAAATTGTGGATTGCAGATTGCGGAAATGGTGTGTATATTTGCGAAATAAACGTCCGCAACTCTTCTCCCACATCCTAGATCTTTGGTATTATTTGGATTGTTTCCTTTCTTATTGATCTCTATCTTATATTTTCTCTTTTATTCATTTGATTTGGTTCTATGATCTTGGTTGTTATCTTACCATGTTATCTTTCACATTCCCCACCTAAGCTTGGTCTTCACCGCACAAACTGATTATTCGAGATAACGGTTGGTTATTACCTTTGGTCTGGGATTTGGATTGATCTTGTAATTTCTTCTCTCGTGCTTTTGTGTATTGCATTGGTTTGATATTTGGCCTTGATTTAGTTTTCTTTTCCCTTTTGCATGCCTAGAATTGTAATGTCAATATTTAAATAATATTGGTCTTTGGGTTATTTGCTTATATTAGTTTAATGTTTGTAACGTTTGGTTTAAGCTTATTGAAATATTTTAAATATTCATGGTTATATTTTGACTTTCATTAACTTAACTTGTGTTTTTCATTAAATCCATATATTAATTTTATACACAATTGGATGTTATGAAAATTAAAAGAACACATGTTTTAGTTTGTTTGAATCATAAATTACTTAATTTCAATGAGATTTGGTTTTATCATTATTTAGAAATTTGTGGATTAAAATTCAACATTCACGAATGTGAAATTAGTTTGATCATGGATAAGTCTTAGTTTCAATACGCTAATTCGAATTATTATTATTATTTTCTAGGTTTTCTATTCTTGCAAAATGATTATGTTAGAAACCTATTTGTGGAATTCATTGACTTTCCTATATTATAGGAGTGATTCTTTTCCTATATATGTAACTTGTTTCCAACATTTATTTTCTTAAGAATTAAATTGTAAATGGTTTTTATTTTTCTAGGTTTAGGGTTTTAAGATATTGGATTTTCTTCATAAATAATTTCTAGATTTTTATTTCATCATTTTGTTTGAAAAAATAAAAAAAAACTTGCAAAAAGCTTCCCAAGTATTTTTTATGCATTTTTGCAAATGCGGGACCTTTGATTTTAATTGTAATAAAACTTTCTCGCAACCTGCAACTTGAGGGATGTGAGATGCAGGAATTAAGTTTTTACATTTTCATTCCCGCATCTTTCTGGACCCTAAGTTTATCTTTGGTTATAATTGAATTTGATTTCGGGTGCGTAAATTTTGGTAGTTTTATCTTTCACTTAGGGTTTTAATTTGGTTTTTGGTTTTTCCCAATTTTTTTTAAATGATTGTTTCAAACAAATTTAGATTTTCTTCCAATTTTGTTGGGAATATTAATTTTGGAGCTTCTTGTTTTTGTTTAGTTTTATTTATTTGGAAAATAATTAACACAGAATAATAGATTTGATTGTTAAAATCAATGGCCACAATTCACTCTGTAGTAAAATCAACGGTTATTGAGCTTTAAATTCCAAGAGAATAATCTTAAGTTGATTTGCTATTTGTATCAAAACATTTAAAAAAAAGGAATTGTTGAATGATGATATTGATCACCGGGAAAAGGATAATTTTCCATTATTAAAAAATTTATATTACATTCTACCTTGGTTAATTAACACTAATTGATATAATCTTTGCAAACTTTGCAGGTTTGCAGGGATTCTAAGCCGTGCAGATTACCAAAGATAATATAATCAAACTACGGTAGTGCTACCAATTTGAAAGTTTGACGGTGAAAGCTTTGTCTGTCAGCAATGGAGATCATTTATTTTTAGCATCACAAATTGGATTTCTCGAGAAATAAGGAAGCTCCAATATAAATTCATGGATCGTTGAGAGAAAAGATACAAGCTGATATGAAATTAATGAAGACCACATTTATTTTTAGAACCTTAATCACACTTGAAGAGGGAGGCGAATTTTGGGCTCCATTTGCCGTCAAACCATGAAGAATCTGATAAAAATGTTGAAAACTCGCTTCACAAACTGGGTCTTTTACTCCTAACCACAAGCCATTTTAGAAATCTCTCAACCGGTTTGGATAAAAGCATGCCGGAATAGAGGAGTATTTTCAGAAGTTGGTTGCAGCCAATTTGGATGGGAGCTGAATGAACCAGAGTTCTAGTGGTTGGACATTATCCTTCCATTGCTTGTCTCTTCTATAAAATCTACCCAAACGTTTGAGAGCAGGGGGGTGCTTGACAGAGCTATATAGATTTCTCTTTTATGCTATGAAAGGCTGCTGCTAGGGGATTTTTGGAGACAGAAAGATTGGTATAAGAGAGACTAAAGATACCTCTTTGTAATCAAAGGTTTATGTATTTTTACAGAACTAGATATTAATAAAGCTCTGATATTTTCATATCTCTTGTTATGATTTCCATTAAATTTCTTTAATAGATCTCATGTTTTTCCTGTTTTAAATGGACTAATGTCGCTGGTTACTCATTTGCAAATCATTAAATGTGTTTATTTATAACTCGGATTTTTCTCGGTTGCAAATTAATATATTAATAATTCTTAAAGAATTTCTTCTTTCAAGAGTTTATCTGTTTCTGCAAGTGAATGAACAGTTAAGTTTAAGCAAATATGTTGGTTTTTCAACTAACATACGTATCTGTAGGTTATCTTGAATGATTTAATATTGAGTTGCTTCCATTTAATTTTCATTAAAATATTGTGATTTAAGTAAGGATTTTATCATCTCATTTGCATTTCTGTCAGTGTGATGAATTACTTGTTATGCAAATAACTCAGGATAATCTGTAAATCAACTCAACATTCTATCTAAGTTACTTATCTGTAGATTAGGTTTACTTTCATAGTTAGATTTCAATTTTCTTTTTCTTTCTACCACCTGTCTTATTTTCCAATCTGGGAAACAGATCCTCTGTGGATCGAACTCACAAAAGCCAGCGGAGGCTATTGAAATATCCGTGGGAGATCACTAATTTAAATAGCTCGAGGATAAAACAATACATGTGTGGGATTGTTTGAAGCCTTTGGCTGGGTTGTCTTCATGTGTTGTAAGCTTTAGATACCCTTTTCAGCCACATACACCTCTGAGGCTTCAACAAATGGCGCTAGAAGGAGGGCCATCTGACATGTAAGGTCATTTGAGCTATCTTAATCAGATTATCTTAAAATGGCTCCAACCCTAAAATATGTATATAGTTCATTTTATGCTCATGAATATGTATTCAGTTGTTTTTCTAGGCAAATTAGTTTTCAATATCAAATGGATGTGCTCAAGCAACTTATAGAAGTAAAATTCGTTGGTGAGGTAGAAATTTTAGCACAAGAACATGTTCTTCAATTTACTTATAATTGTCTTGTTAACAAAATTTTGGATCAAGATGTTTTGTGCAGATTGTTAGCCTTCACATTCGAAGGCAGAGTCAAAGAGTGGTTTGTAACCTTACCTATTTCCTCTGTACAATCTTTTGAACATTTTGTAGATATTTTTGTGCTTTCTTTTGGACATTATGACTTTGTTAGATTATGTAATGAATGGAAACAACTCATTGTATAGAAGGGTGAATCATTAGAATATTTTGCAATTAGAACTTTTAATCTCTATTGTAGATTCCCTTTAATAGATCGTCCTATGATACAAGAATGGTTTCAGCACACTAGTTCTATTACACATGAATCTGATTAATTAATAGATGATAAATCTGAATTATACATTGATAATCATCTACCTCTTGGTTTAGGTTTGCATGAAGAATCTAAGTATTTAAAAATTGTAGAAATGACTTCCTTCTCTTTTTTAGATATGGATCATGATCAATATGATAATTCTGATGAATTGAATGTTGATATGCCCATGTCTATTTCACATGAAATTCAAATTCTAAATGATCATGAAGGAGATCATTTTTCTATTGAATATTCTTCTAAAGTACAAGAGAATAGTTCTAATCATAATATTGAACAATTTTCTCCTAGTATAAGTAAAGAGTTTCAAGATTCTAATATTTATTATTCTGTTAAACCTTTAATAGATCTTGAATCAACTAATTGTTCTGAAATTTGTGATATGTTTTCCCAATTACCATTTTATGACCTAAGTAATTATGTAGGAGAACATATTTCATAAAATGATGATACTACATTACAAGAAAAAGTAGATTCTGATTTGAAACCTTTCATACATATCTCTTTTCAAGAGAAAATCCCTCTTAATGAATATCGATATGAAAATACTCTACAAAGAGATGAATTTCATGCACTTATTTCCTCTTCGTATTTGTCTATGTATCATGATCTATTTGATAACAATGGCATTCAATCATATATTCCAGATTCTAATTCTCCATTGTTAAGTCTTAAAGAGGTACAGGTTAATAATGAAATACATGAAGAAGACCGAGAAGATTCATATCCTTGTCATCAATCTATGTATTCTTGTCATTCTTCTTTGCTGGAAGTAAACAATATTTATAAGGGTAATTTTCAGGATTCTTACTTTTATGATTCATCATTCATTAAAGAAACATTTTCTTCTTACAATCAACTGCTTGATAGAGAAAATTCTCGTCAGAATGCTAATGATACTAGTTCTACATTTATAACATCTCATATCTTTAATTCTTCTCAAGTAAATAACCATAGGTAATTTGATCTCTTTGAGAATTTCCAATTTAGTCAACCAATTTATGATGATTTTTACGATAATGAGTTGGAACAAATTGGATGTGATTTTGCTGATCTTATTCAATAAAATGTTTCTAAGGAGAAAATTGTTCAAGAAGAAGCTTCAGATTCTTATAATATTGATGTTGTTTCTCTTTCAAATAATCCATTTCATTGCATAGATCTTTCGGACTCTTTATGTCATTCTTTTGATTTTTATTGTACATACCATGATTGGGTCGTTGAATGGCTTGAGGAATCTTTCTTGGTAAGATTTCATCATTATGGTAAAACTCTGTTTTCCTCATTTGTATATAAAAATGGTAAGGATCCATTCTCTTTATTTGTACATAAATTTCATCTTATTTTTTTTAATGCATTCTTTTTTCGTTTTTATTTGCAAGCATTCATATCATGTTTTCTTATTATTCACATCTTCTTTTTTGCAGGTTTTCATATGCTTTCATGGTTGCATTGGAAATTTGACTATACTTAGCTTTTGTTCACCTTTTAGAGTAGTGTAGGAGTAGGTGTAGAATATATTAGTTTGATCATTGCTTTAATAACTAGATTACTCTTTTGATTTTCTTTTTTTGAATTGATTGATTAGGCTTAGATTTCTTAGTTTGATAATCATTTGCATTGGGGCAAAAGGATGAAAATTTAATTTTCGAAAAATTGATTCCAATTACTCTACAATTTCTTGTTTTGAATCATGCTTTATTTATCAAACCTTTTTGATAGGGGCTTGTTGATATTTAATTAATGATACTCTGGGGCAAGGTAGTCATTCCAATCCTACATATTTTGAAGTGTCATATGTGAAGGAATCATTTCAAGGTCATTTTCAGGAAGGGATTACCCCTTTTTCCGTGGTGGAACACTTTCCAAGTTTTACCTTTATATACAAATTTAGTTGCATTGATTATCTTTCTAATTATCACAAATCAATACGCAAAATTTTCTTTTAAATTAGATTATGCAATTATGTTATAATTGGATCCTTCTTTACGAGCAAATGAGTGGGGCTTGCATTGTTATCATCTCAAAACTCTTAACGCCATCCCACTCTCATAAGGATTATAGTGGCTTCCCCATCCATTAAGTAATCTCTTATGAGATTAACATTAAATGTAGCCCAATCCTTTTCTTTAACATCTCTACGAGGAAGTTGGGAAACAGGAGGTCTTATTACAAGCTGACCTGTTCATGATCATACCTTCTTACGGAATGACTTTATTAATATCTGGCCATCAGGCCAGGGTACTGGCTTGTAGCTGCAAAAGAGTTGCAAGATGGGGGGTCTCATCACGAGCCAACCCGCTTATTATCTGTAAGTCGATGTGAATGACATTGTCACCAAGTCGGGGCAGTGGTTTCCAACTCCTTTCTAGGATTGCAAATCTTTAACAAGGATTGATAAGTTTCACATATTTAACTAATGGATGGGATACAAGGAACTTATTGGGTTAAAAGGTAACCCCGTCGAGGCTATAGACGCTTGTTGGAAGCAGGGTCATGCCTATGGTATTAGAGGTAAATCCCCAAGATAACATGTTCTAGTCATCATGAATTGTTCGTTTAGAGCGAGTTTCAATGAAGAACATATTTTGTTGAAAATCTAATCAATCAATGTCCGTCTTTACATTTTCAGTGATAGTTAGAAATGATTTTTTTTTTTAAATATCAATTGCTGTTGGGTAAATCTTTGAAAGATTGACTTGTTAATGTGGTACACATGTTTTAGGGGAAGTTTTCTTCTTGGTAAAATCCTCATATTTCACCCCTTTTATACACATACAAATACTATCTTTCCAAGGCAGAGATAACTGCTCCGTCCCAACGTGTAGCCATTTGTTGTAGGTACAACAAATCCCATGTTTTCACTAAAACATGAGAACCCCAATTTTACATGTAAGGTAATTTTTCTGAATTTCTTAAGTTGTTTTGGGGTCCCCAAAATGTTTATCATTGTTTCTATGACTTGAGTTAGCTAAATTTTTCAGATTTATGCATTTTTTACGTGTTTTTAGTGAGTTGTGGAAAAGATTATTTTTCCCAAAATGTGTCCTTCCCGCAAACCACAATGTGGATTGCGAGATCTTCAAGTTTATTATTTGCGAGTTTTTCATCCCGCATCCCACAATGCGGAATACAGGATGCATAAACATTTTTATGAGTCAGTTGGTCAACCCGCAAACCACAACCTGCAAATTGCGGATTGTAGATTGCGGAAAGGGTGTGTATATTTGTGAACTAAATGTCCGCAACTCTTCTCCCGCATCCTAGATATTTGGTATTATTTGGATTGTTTCCTTTCTTATTGATATCTAGATTATATTTTCTCTTTTATTCATTTGATTTGGTTTTATGATCTTGGTGGTTAGCTTACCATGTTATCTTTCACATTCCCCACCTAAGCTTGGTCTTCACCGCACAAACTGATTATTCGAGATAAGGGTTGGCTATTACCTTTGCTCTGGGGTTTGGATTGATCTTGTCATTTCTTCTCTCGTGCTTTTGTGTATTGCATTGGTTCGATATTTGGCCTTGATTTAGTTTTATTTTCCCTTTTGCATGCCTACAATTGTAATGTTAATATTTAAATAATATTGGTCTTTGGGTTATTTGCTTATATTAGTTTAATGTTTGTAATGTTTGGTTTAAGCTTATTGAAATATTTTAAATATTCATGGTTATGTTTTGACTTTCATTAACTTAACTTGTGTATTTCATTAAATCCATATATTAATTTTATACACAATTGGATGTTATGAAAATTAAAAGAACACAAAGTTTTAGTTTCTTTGAATCCTAAATTCCCTAATTTCAATGAGATTTGGTTTTATCATTATTTAGAAATTTGTGGATTAAAATTCAACATTCACGAATGTGAAATTAGTTTGATCATGGATAAGTCTTAGTTTCAATAAGATAATTTGAATTATTATTATTCTTTTCTAGGTTTTCTATTCTTGGAAAATGATTATGTTAGAAACCTATTTGTGGAATTTATTGACTTTCCTATATTATAGGAGTGATTCTTTTCCTATATAGGTAACTTGTTTCCAACATTTATTTTCTTAAGAATTAATTTGTAAATGGTTTTTATTTTTCTAGGTTTAGGGTTTTGAGATATTTGATTTTCTTAGTAAATAATTTCTAGATTTTTATTTTATGATTTCGTTTGAAAAAATAAAAGAAAAACTTGCAAAATTTCAAGCTTCCCAAGTATTTTTATGCATTTTTGTGGATGCGGGACCTTTGATATTAATTCAAATTTTAAATGTTCCCCCAACCTGCAGCTGCACAACTTGCGGGATGCGGGAATCACGTTTTTACATTTTCATTCCCGCATCTTGGGTCCGTAAATTTTGGTAGTTTTATTTTTCACTTAGGGTTTTAATTTGGTTTTTGTTTTTTCCCGATTTTTTTTAAATGATTGCTTCAAACAAATTCAGATTTTCTTCCCGACATGTGATTTCGGATTTTGTTGGGAATATTAATTTTGGATCTTCTTGTTTTTGTTTAGTTTTATTTATTTGGAAAATAATTAACACAGAATAATATATTTGATTGTTAAAATCAATGGCCACAATTCACTCCAGTAAAATCAACAGTTACTGAGCTTTAAATTCCAAGAGAATAATCTTAGGTTGATTTGATATTTGTATCAAAACATTTCAAAAGAAGGGATTGTTGAATGATGATATTGATCGCCGGGAAAAGGAGAATTTTCCATTATTAAAAAAATTATATTACATTCTACCTTAGTTAATGAACAATAATTGATATATTTTTTGCAGGTTTGCAGGGATTCTAAGCCATGCAGATTACCAAAGATAATATAATCAAAGTACGGTAGTGCTACCAATTTGAAAGTTTGACGGTGAAAGATTTGTCTGCCAGCAATGGAGATCATTTATTTTTATCATCACAAATCAAATTGCTCGAGAAAGAAGGAAGCTCCAACATACATTCATGGATTGTTGAGAGAAAAGATACAAGCTGACATGAAATTAATGAAGACCACATTTATTTTTAGAAGCTGAATCGCACCTGAAGAGGGAGGCAAATTTTCGGCTCCATTTGTCGTCAAACCGTGAAGAATCTGATAAAACTGTTGAAAAAACAGCTCACAAATTGGGTCTTTTACTCCTAATTGTGGGCCGTTTTGGAAATCTCTCAACCGGTTTGGAGAAAATCATGTCAGAATAGAGGAGTATTTTCAGAAGTTGGTTGCGGCCGGTTTGGATGGGAACTGAATGAACCATAGTTTTGGTGGTTGGACCTTATCCTTCCATTGCTTGTCTCTTCTATAAAATCTACCCAAATGTTTGAGAGCAGGGGGGGGGGGTGCTTCACAGAGCTATATATATTTCTCTTTTATTCTCTGAAAAGGTTGCTGCGAGGGGATTTTTGGAGAAGGAAAGATTGGTACAGGAGAGACTGAAGATACCTCTTTGTAGTCAAAGGTTTATGTATTTTTACAGAAATGGATATTAATAAAGATATGATATTTTCATATCTCTTGTTATGAGTTCCATATGATATTTTCATATCTCTTGTTATGAGTTCCATTAAATTTATTTAATAGATCTCATGTTTTTCCTGTTTTAAATGGACTAATGTCGCTGGTTACTCATTTGCAAATCATTAAATGTGTTTATTTATAACTCATATTTTTCTCTGTTGCAAATTTATATATTAATAATTCTTAAATAATTTCTTCTTTCAAGAGTTTATCTGTTTTTGCAAGTGAATGAATAGTTAATTTTAAGAAAATATGTTGGGTTTTCAACTAACATACGTATCTGCAGGTTATCTTAAATGATTTAATCTTGAGTTGCTTCCATTTAATATTCACTAAAATATTGCGATTTAAGTAAGGAGTTTATCATCTCATTTGCATTTCTGTCAGTGTGATTAATTACTTGTTATGCAAATAACTCAGGATAATATGTAAATCATCTCAACATTCTATCTAAGTTACTTAGGTTTACTTTCATATTTAGATTTAGATTTTATTTTTCTTTCTACCACCTGTCTTGTTTTCCAATCTGGGAAATAGATCCTTTGTGGATCGAACTCACAAAATCCAGCGAAGGCTATTGAAATATCCGTGGGAGATCACTACTTTAAACAACTCAAGGATAAAATAATACATGTGTGGGATTGTTTGAAGCCTTTGGTTGTGTTTTCTTCATGTGTTGTAAGCTTTAGATGCCCTTTTCAGCCACATACACCTCTGTGGCTTCAACAGTTGTCTAGATTACGACATGAGCATTTTTTTTTAGTATGTTTTTCAAATATGCATTTAATGTATGCTTTCCAAATGACACTTTGTCCTTAAATTATTTCCATAAAACAATAATTTAGGATACTAACTTTTGTTTCTATGGTAATAAATTTTCATTTAATGTACTGGAGGTGTATGACTGCATTTTAGTACGTGGATGCTTAACAAGGTTAAAATCAGGCCATATTTAAAAAAAAGTGATTTTGTTGTAGGCAACTTGATATTATTTGAAGGACTCTGTAAATGTGATTATACACTATGTTAGGAGATTATGTTCTATACATTAGGATTACCTTGGTGGTGATTTTAGGGAAGCATTGTAGTTATTTTCATCAGCCAACTCAAGCTAATGCAACTATTGGATTCCTTAACTGCATTTGAGAAATCAGTTACCAGGTGCATACATATTTGAGTTGTTGGATTACCTTGAAACTGAGTGATTGCCACCATAAACGTAGTAGATCACAACTCTCAAAATATGTTATAGTAATAAATGACAATGTTATTTTCAGTATGGTGACCATAACTACTTGGAACTAACATTGGCCATTCTTCACAATCATTCCAACGTGCTTGATATCTTTGTCCATATTTGTCTTCCAAATTCACCTTTTGGATAAGAATTAAAGGAAAAGTAACATTTCCAGTGATTTATGCCTCTTCAATTTTATGCACGCTTCCATAAATTGATCATAAGGTATGTTTAGGATGTGAGCTATCCTCCTTACATTTGCATCCATCCCATTAGTTGTGATGTGTGTGACCAACCACTTTGGTTTATCCTTTAGGTAACTGATCCATCCACAATTTGTTCACTAAATGCATCTTGATTTGTAGTAACCCTCCAGAATATCTCTGATGAGTTTAGAAATTGACCACTCACCATTATTATCTCCATCTCCTTCAACTAATATTCAACTATTAGAGATTCCAAGTCATCATGAAGGTATTCCCATAATACTAACTTAGTCAGCCACAATATCTCAACGTGAGATACTTTGGGACTTAATATTATAGAACATAGGTGAGATTTGATTATAATGTTGTCCTCTGAATCCTCCAACCTCAAGGTCTATCTGACGTTTGCTAAACTATATTGGTGAGATATTTTTAAGTATCAGTTTAAAAAATTATGATGTCTCATTTCCTAAGAGCCAACAAAAATTAGGCTCAATCTTTGCAATAGTACCTCACTTGGAGATATTTGGGTATTAATTTTTATAGAATAAAACTGATATTTTATTATAAAGTTGTGATATGAATCCCCAAATATCAATATCTATCTGCTAATAAACAATAAAAATTAGGCTCAATTTACTAATCCCATCCTTGATATTACTTTCTACCTTAGACCAATGACACCAATCATGATAAGATGAGACCGAGTAATGGTCTACTCCAACAAAACCAAATTAATGATATTTCTACCCCCCGACTTTGCTTGACAAATCAACTTCTCTAATCCCGACAAGTTCAAAGAAAAACAATATAATCTTTGAAACTTAACTTATGCTTGCGTTGCATACTTATTCTCATATCATAAATGAGGATAATGTTAATAGAAGAAAAATATATTAATTTGATTAAATAAATTATAAGAAATACCTTAATTTATAGAATTTAGGATGCCCAACAAACCCTGAAGAATAGATGGGTGGTTGAGAGCCTATATGAGCTTACAACTCACCTAAGTTGGTAGCATTGGAAAACACCAACACCAACACAAACCATAAGAAAAACATAGGGAGGAAACAAAATAAAACAAAGACAAGTCCCGACAATGAGGATTGATAAGGTACCCATGTACAAATTCTCATAATCAGAGGAAAGAAGAAAAATCCATAGGATAAAAACTCATATCCAAAAGAGAGATAAACACCACTGCTAAAAAAAGGCGTTGGAGTTAAAACTGATGAAGATCCACTAATGATGCAGTGAATGGAAAGAGCAGGAGAATCGTGGTGGATAAAATATCCAAGAAAAACTCTAAAGAATAAGGCTCGAGCCAAATAACCTGAATGAACATTGTTGAAATTTGAAGGAATAGATAGGTTGTAGATGCACGAAAATGGAAAACACTGAAAACCACCACATGAGTGCTCTAAAGAAATAGGTGCTAGTTAGGAACTAGAATAAGGCTTCGAACATAAGTGAAAACCATCAGCCATCAAACATTCAATGAGGCCCATCGACACTAAAATATCCAATTAGGAATAATGGATGAAACTCTAAAGAGGGTAGGGAACCCCATGATGCCAATTCCATGAAAAGTACATGTAGAAATCCAAG
>LPNX010153674.1:243234-261417 GCA_001517045.1 Pseudotsuga menziesii | reverse complement strand
TTAATTTTGGAGGAAGAAAGAAAAAAACTACTTTTTGTGTTCGTATTTTTGACATATCTCCCTGTGTTTTTACTCAAATTTCGATCGGGAGAGCTCCTTGGATGTGGAATTTGNGACAAATATGTCAATTCAACCATTATGGTTGACTTATTTTATTGAAATTCTATTGGTTCTTTAATTCCAACTCACAAAAACTTATTTTGGCACGTTTTCTTTTAGGGCCCATTTTAGACCCCAAATTTCCTCTAATGTGAATGCACACTTGTAAAAAATAAATTGATCCTCTAAAATGAACCCTAGCACAAAAGGCCTGATGAGGTACTCCATTGAGAAAACATCATATGTGGAGTGTCCGTATGGAAACCAATCCATCTCACTCGAATGCATGAGTTTCTAGTTGTTGCAATCGTTGAGTCGATATAGGAATCAATTTTGTGTACAAGGCTCACTCTAAATATGCTTGCTCTTGATCAAACATGATGAATGAAAAATCACTAAGGGAGCATTGCATACAACCCCCCCAGAATGATGAATTGAGTGGAAAAGATGACAACAATGGATGTCACAACTAATGGCGAACGTATAGACTATGAGATATAGGTGGAAAATATGCAAAAAAAAGAAAGAAAGAAACACTCCAAAGTGGTTATCTCTAGGAAATTAGAAAAAAAGTCAGTATAAGGAGACAAATGTTTGGTGACACTCCAAAGACTTGCTGCACGAGTGACATGGAATCCACTCTCAAATGTGCTCAATGAGAGGTACCATAAAACTATCATAGAAAACAATCCTCGATATGGGTTCCAACAAACAAGGGCAGTTCAGATACCCATTTACAATAGAGGAATCAACATTTATTCGTTAAGCTTATCATGAGAAAAATATTCTCAAAGAAGCAAATCAATGTATTGTGCAGCCACTCATTGAAAAGAGATAACTATGCTCTTCGCAACGCCTTAGGTGAAATGGAAATGGAAACACCATTGCAAAGATATGGAAATAACACTATTTCCAATAACCTTTTACAATGGATTTGGAAACATTATACCAAATATGCCAAAAAAGCCCTAAAAATGTGTGCTTTCTTGTAAATTATAGTGGCTATGGGATTAGATCCTTGGTCTCCTTCCATCAAACCACAAACCATAAACCAATTCCACTATAAAAAACAACGACCACATTTAAAAAAGTGGTTGATATTCGTCGATCGATGTATATCAACCACTTTTAAATACATGGCCATGGTTGATATATGTCGATCGATGAATATCAAACACTTTTAAGAATATGGTTGTTGCTAGTTAGGTAGCACTCCAATTGGTTTCCAAGCAATTTAATGTATTGACACATTATAAGGATGCCTACTCTCTGAAAAGTAAAAGAAACTGCCATTATACTTTCAAGTATATACATAAATCTAAACCAAGAACATACTATGAACTTTGTAAAAGAAAAGGTAGGATGGAAAAAGTATTTATTGAAACTAATAATACATAAGAAAGTACATGATTGGATTACTCCAGAAAAATTAAATAACTCACACTTAACCCTTAAAACCTAAGCAAAAGATATCATCTGTACTAGTGGTCACTAGCTTCTTATTGTGAACCATTTTTCCATCTGAGCACATCACTCATTTTCTGGAAAATTTGGTTTTCTTATATAGATGAGATTATACATATACAAAACTAGATGAGCACCTTATTCCACTGGGAGTTATGGGCCAAAAATTTCATATGCTATATAGTATAAACCTACATAGATGGGCCAACTCTGAACAAACTTTAAACTAAAAATATTTACAAAAATATAATCGCATCGGCGTGGAACGGATTCTCTGTACAAAAAATGGATTTGTATTCCCTTTAGAAACATTTTGTCATTATCAAAGCATTCCCCCACAGGTAGAAAATGAATACTCCAGTCGCACCCATCTCTTGAAGGAGGTAATGACTACCCTGCAATGTTATAATTTGGAATCTCAATCATCAGTACATAATTACCCTTTCTTATATGATCATTCCCAACACAAAAAAAAGAGTATAATTGAGATTACATATAATTATTATAGACAAAATATGAGATTAAACGAAATACTAACCATTCACAAACCTTAGGGCTTCTTAGTTATGCTCTTGGGGATTTCTAAAATCCCCTCTTCTCATGACCACTAGATACATTCTTCTTCTTCTTCTTACTTCGACATGGATTCTCTTGTACTCATGGTGTCACTGTTATACAATATTCCAAGTCCAACAATAATAACTGCAATGTTCTTTGGCTAATCAATTTCATGGAAATCCATTGATGCCACAGTGTAGTAACCGATAGAAAGTTGGATCAAGTTTAAATGGCTTGAGGTTGTTGTGTGTTAGAGTTTTAATGGTTATACAAGATCTTAAAACATTTAGCATCATAAAATAATAACCATATGCAACAGGATCACTAAAATATAGACAAGCACAACACAAAAGAGACACAAAGATTTTATCATGGGAAAACCCTCTCTCGAGAAAAACCTAGAAACTTCTTCAATATAGATTCACCACTTAGTACAATGTTGGACACAGACGGAAAGAACAAAATATAAGATAACTTCTGCAAATTTTTCTTTGTCTCTTCCCCAACAAACTTGTCTTTCTCACTCTAGAAGCGAACTTAATTGAGCTTGTAGTGTGTCCAAATGAGGGAGGGTACCTCCCTATTTATATTCTTTAGTTGTGTGACCTTTTGGTCCAACATGATCGACTTATAGAATTTACTAGGCCTACTTTTCTATGGGGGAACTAAAAAAATACAATTAAGAATATCTTCCAAAGTTACATTAACAACATCACTCCCTCTTAACAAGGAAGGTAATCTTTCGACCCGATCATCACCAAAAATGGACACAATCTATGGACATCATCATCATCATCGGTGGATATTTATCATCATTGGATCATCATCATCCTTGAATCATCATCATCATTGGATTTTCATCACTGGATCATCATCAACATCACAACTACAACAAATCTCATCTCATCTATTATTGACTAGTGACATCTCTCGAATCTATATGTCCTCAGAATTTATATAGATCCAACCCTATTTCATGTTGGATGTATGCCTAGCTCCAACCAAGACTTCATAAACTACATACCTAGTATGATTTCATATTGGGTTTATGCCTAGCTCCAACCAGGAATTCATCAACTAAAAATCCAGTCCTCTTTCATACTAGGTGTAGGCATAACTCCAACTAGGACATCATCAAATACATAGCCATTCCTCTTTCATACTGGGTGTAGGAATAGCACCCACCAATACTTCATCAAATACATAGCTAGTCGTATTTTATACTGGGTGTAGGCCTAGATCCACCCAAGACTTCATCAACTACAAAGCCAATCCTCTTTCATACCGGGTGTAGGCCTAGCTCCAACCAGGACTTCATCAACTACAATGCTAGTCCTCTTTCATATTGGGTGTAGCACTAGATCCAACCAGGACTTCATCATCTACAAAGCGAGTCATTTTTTATATTGGCTGAAGGCCCAGCTCCAACTAGGACTTCATCATCTACAAAGCTAGACCTTTTTCATACTGGATGTAGTACCGACTCCAACTAGGACTTCACTCCCTCTTGCGATGGACACCAATCTGCACCACTCCAAGCTTGTCCTTAAATTACTCAAACTTCACTCTAGACATAGGCTTGGTTAAGACATCGAATCTATGCTCATCAATCACAACATACTGGAGCTTCATTGTTGCTTTTTGCACCATATCCCATATATAGTGATATCGAATCTTGATGTGCTTCGACTTGGATTCTTGGATAACTTCACACAACTTTGGTTGTCACAGTACAAACAAGTCATCTATAACTCAACATTGAACAATCCCAAAAGGAAGATACACTTCCTCACAAATTTTTGAACAAGTTGCAATATACTTTTCCTCTGTTGTACTTAGTGCTACTCTCATCTGCTTCTTGCTGCACCAATAAATCATGCCAAACCTCAAGCTGAAGTAGCACTATGAAGTGATCTTCCTATTTGTAGCACTACCAGTCCAATTGGAGTCAACATATCTCTAGGAATATCCTCTTATATCTCGCATATATGAGGCCATACTTAACCACACCCTTCAGTCACCTTACCACATGCTTTGCTACAACCATGTGGGCATGTCTCAGATCCACCATGTACTAGATAAAAGTGTTCACCGCAAAGCATAAATCCGACCTCGTGTTTGTCAGGTATATCAACGAATCAATAATCTTCTTGTATACTATAGAATCAACTATATTTGAAGTAGGATAACACAACAACTTCAAGTTTGATGCCATTCGTGTAGCTATAGCCTTGCAATCCAACATCTTGAACCTATTCAGGATATTGACTGCGTATTTTCTTTGGCCAAGGAAAATTGCTTCTGGATTCTGCCACACCTCTAATCCAAATAATCATGTTAAGGTTCTTGAACTATGATATCTATTATAGTCACTCCCTATGAAGCGGAGCACCATCCTCCCTCTGCATCTTGTACTCTTTGAAATGGGACATTCTGCACTGGAGTGACTGGTAGCCTTTTCTAATGTTGATATTCTATGTATCATCTATATCATCTCTCAAGGTCACTGGATACCAAGATCTTCCATATAAAACTTTGTTGAAAGTTCATCTTCTACCCATAAATGAGCTTCTTGTCCTATGTATGCTTCCATCTTCAGCCTTAAAGAAAAGGTTGAGATCTCCATTGCTCTAGGTGATCCTCAAGTAATTGTATGTGCTGTCTCATGGGTGCCTTTTGAGCTTGTACAAATACTTATCTGCACATGTGATTCTATGTAGAGAGTCCTGAGTCTTGGAGGTTGATCGATATGCACACCTCTCCATAATCGAATCCCTCTTTCCGAGAGAAATCATGAACCCCCATCACCTAATTTCTCCATCAAGAAACAGTGTGGGAAGTTCGTAATTGTGTTTCTTGATTCTTTGACAGTGTGGTTTTCTCCATCACCTAATTATGAGGACCTGTGTTTATGTTTCTCATGGTCGACAATGCTTGAGCAAGTCTTCTACACCATATATCTGAGTGTCCCTTTTTATTTATCAATCACAACCGAATCCCTTCTTGTTCTCCTCTCAGCTGGTTCGTTATCTTTGGTGGCATGAGATGTTAAGTTTTATTTTCATCATCACCTATATTTTCATGTTTTAAACTTGGCGAACCTCCTTCTGGCACAAATTCCTTGAATGAAATATTCCCATGATCTTGGGAGACCATTCAAGGTGGTCATCGCCACTTCTTCTTCCTCGATATTGTCTCCAATGGATTATGGTTGCTCCTTAATCAGGGAGACCCTTGTGAAGTAGTGCTAAATGCTTTCTGACATCTGCATCTTCACACCCTTGAGTTGAATTCTCAAGGCCATCTTCCTATTGATGTTCTTTCCTTCATACAAGCTGGTCAATGCATTGAACATATTCTTCAGATGATTCAAATATGACACATGTGGGATCAAAAGGTCCTTGATGGAATATGGAAAAATCTTCTTGGATTTGACTATGTTCTTCTTATGCTTGGCTTTGTGCTCATCTCCCTCTGTATCTGCAACTTCTCCTTTGACATAGTCTTCCAAGTCATGCTCTTCTGTATGAGAAGCACTTTATACTTCTATGTTTGGAGGTTATCAGCTCCTTAAAGCTTGTGCTGAAGCTTGATACTATTTTTCATCATGCTAAAGTGAGAACCTAAATTGGAAATAGAGATAATAGAACTTACCAGTGAGATAGCTTCAACTGGATGCTTGCTTCAATTCTTTTCTAGAGGACTGTTTCTGGTGGACATAGGGTTTGATCAAGAAGCCTTAATTTTTCAAATTTGGTTTCTTTCATATTTTATTGTATAGAAAGATGTTCCTCCTCAAGGGGAGCTGAGAAGTCTACTCCTTTTCCCAAAATTGTGGACATAACTGTAAAATATTTGATGCCCTAGTTTCTTTGATTTCTTCTACAGAATTGTCCTATATTAATTCTGATGCATATCTTAAATTTGTGATCCTAAAGGTATGAAAATTTGTCCTAAGGTATTTTGATATGTCTTATTTCTAACTCCACAGTTTATATCAGTACTGGATTCACCAAGTGGAACTTATGCTAAGTTTCCTAAGGTGACCTATTTATGGACTAGTTCGGTATAACAAACTTGTAAGAACGGCCATGTGTCATTGTTTCAACTTTGGGGGTATGAAACTCACACCATAGAAACTAAATTTTGTTCCCTATATGAAAAATATTATGAAATTCTATTTGGATATTCCTAGCACGATATATAACATTTCTCCTTAGGTCATCTGTTTATGACTGAATTCTGGAAGATGCACAAACCCTATTTTGGAGGGATCATATATCCTGAAGTATAGCGAATATGAAGCTGAAATTTTCACAAAGGTACATAAATATTTCATCTTTGTTCTATAAAACTTTCATCTCTTGATCCTTTTTCAAAATCAAGTTATAGAGAAAATTTCAAGATGACTAGATTTTTCCTTCTAGGGTTTTCAAGCATGAAACCCTAATCTCTGACAGCTGAAGTTGTAGCAGTATTTCAGCTACACAGTTCATTCTTTCAGGGTGGATCTGATACCATGTTATAATTTTAATGGTTATACAAGATATGAAAACATTTATCATCATAACATCATAACCATATGCAATAGGATCACTGAAAGAAACACAAAAAAGACAAATATTTTATCCCAGGAGAACCCTCTCTCGGAAAAACCCAACAACTTATTCAATATAGATTCATAACTTAGTAAAATTTCAGAAAAAGATGGAAATACCAAAATATAATATAACTTCCACAACTTATTCTTCTTATGTTCCCCATCGAACTTGTCTTTCTCACTATAGGACCGAACTTGTTTGAGTTTGCAGTAAGTCCAAATGAGGGAGGGAACCTCCCTATTTATATTCTTCAGTTCTGTGACCTTTTGGTCCAACTAGGTCGACTTGTCCTTAGGGGAACTAAAAAAAAAATACGTTGAAGAATATCTTCCAAAGTTATAATATCAACAACATCGGGGAAGACAGACTATCCACAAAAAGGGAACGAAGATAACCAGGAGGCTTAACAATGGTGATACTCTGTGTTACTTGTCTCGCCTCATCATTCAATTGTTGAAAATATGCACTCGAACTACATTCTCTCAACCTTCTTAAAACCTCTTCAATATTTGTAAAACCAAATAGATGGTGGGACATTAGAACTTGAAATGTCCACATAACATAATTCTACGCCATGAAATTGCAAACAAATACGATCACATTAAAATATAGATCCACTTTATATCCCCAATGTCTGAGATCCACTTGGAATTGTTCAATATCCATCACTTATATGACCTAAATGTTGAATATTAGTACTAACCCCATCTCTTAATTGGAGGGTATATGTCAACGGGGCTACCCGATTCCAGGTGCTTTACAACTTAAATGGAACTGATATATATATATATATATATGTGAGTTAATATGCATTTATGCTTTATACATCTATGTTATCCTATTTTAAATTTCATAGAAACACGATCAAATTAGATAATTAAGATAGAAACTAACAACAATTCGTAGAAAGAAACAAACCTGGAGTAGAGGGGTTTTCCATGGAAGAATTAGTGCTACCATTTTTCTTGAGTTTACCCAGGTCATTCTCAGGGCGAGGGCCTGCCAGAGTATCATCCCACAGTTTATCCAACAACTCCATTGCACTTATTTCTTCCTCTGTGCCAAATCTATGGTATGATATAGAATTAGTGGTACCCAAAGCTCAAGAATCAAAATCGTAGATATTTCCTACTTCTACTACTTTCTTGTCAAACAAAACAATTACTTAGAGACTTTGTGATCCCTGATACTCTTTCCATTCATTGAATTTATAGGGTTCGATCACCTTATTATGGTTAGGGTTACCAGTGCCTCATTGACAAATAATCTAATCTTAATTTATTCTATGATGCACAATGGGAAACACATAGATAAAACTTTGGAATGGAAGCCAACATTGATGTTGCTTCTTCCTCCCAAAACTCTTCCTCTTGAATTTACAATGCCCTCCTTGGATGTAAAGGATTATGACGAAGATGCATCATCATCGATGTTGAATAGGTTAAGGTAGAATCGACATTTAAGAGTTTAAGAAAAAAATATGATGCCCTCCTTGGACGTAAAGTGTAATACCCCAGTTTTGACCCCATGGTATTTCACTATACATTATGTAAATATTGTATGAAAATCAAGGTGAGGAGCTCAAGGCCAAGGCCATGCGATTGATTGATGTTTTGTGGATATGTGATCAAGGCAGATACCTATGGTTTTGGTATTGAGTCAGACACTGTATATTTTGATATATCATGGAGATGTACAAATTAATATAATACCTCAGCTAACTATGGGACTGAAAATGTTAAAGGTATGGTGGCATGATTCCACAAGGGATAGGGAGGGGAGTTAGTCAAATCCCTGAGCCAATAGGGTGAACTAGATGTCAATGGAGAAACCCATGAACCATCAAATACCCTTTTTGTCCTCTGTCCTCAATCATCAATTTCTTCCATAAGTTGGTTGAGGCAGTTAATGCCTTGGGCAAAGCAAGGCATGGCAGTCTGATGGCTTGGCTGAGCAAGCCTGCAAATATGTAGTCTAAAGAACCTGTATTCTTGCTTCTGCAACAAGTAAACCCACGTGGGAATGCGTGCCCATTCCCCCATCCCTGAGTCATGTTGAGCATTGGGGGCATTGCATTCGTGCTGTTGGTAGAGTCGGTTGGGAGGATTGTGTTTTCTGTTCGTGGTTGTTCATTATTCTACCCTTCTATCATCCCAGACCATTAAATGATTCTGATTAGTTTGTTCATGCACGTTGTTGTTGGTTCACTACCCTAAGTAGCGAATGAAGAGTCCAACTGTGTTTTGCTAAGTGTTTGGGCAGTGTGGATCTCTCTATTTTATGAGAGTGTGACCCTCTGGGGTTTATTGATTTCCTGGAGACGCACAGTGTGGTGGTTTGACCATCCTGAGTTGCGGATGTGTGGTTCCATAGTGTTTATTTGTGTGACATTGTGGTATGAGATCCTATTTCCTCTGTGTATAGAGTGGAGCCTGTGTGGTTGAGTTTTTTTTGTGGATTGTTGTGTTGAGCATCCTTGTTTTGGTTTGAATACCAAGGAATGGAAGAGGCCAGGATTGGATGATAAAACTAGTGAAGAGAGGAACCTCATAGATATATCAAGAGGGGTTGGCAAATCCTTTCTGCACACCTGGAAGAGAACTATAAGGGAAGGTATGGCCTGAGGGAACTGTGTATCAGTGAAGGGAATACTTCCTTGTGTTGGGTGGTGCAGGTAATGAGGAGGTTAAGGCAGATCTTATGTAGGTGTCCATGGATCTATGCTTGAGCTCACTAGATTATCAATCCTACCTTTCCATTACCTTAGCATCCTGATAAGCCCAACTGTTAGTTGGTTTGGTTGTGTCTTGTTGTGTTTTGGATTGTTGCCTTGGATAGTCTGAGAAACCCAATTGTAGGTTGGTTTGACTGTGTTTTGATGTGTGTTTGTTGTGTGTAATCCTATTGTTCCCTAGTTCCTTGTGGAAATCGTGCCCAGCTCAGGGGTGGCAGTGTGTTTAGAGATTTATGAACACACTGCCCTATGGTTGGGTGGAACGTTGCAGTCACCTAGCTATTTGCGGGACAACTCCATCATCCAAGATAAGTATCTCTGTTATGTTTGTTTATGCCATGTATTTGTCTATGAATCACTATGTTCATGTTGAATGTTGGAGGATGACTAATTAGAGGTTTACTTGTGTATATTTCCTTGCATTTTACTTCTGTATTGCCTTGTATATTCAATGCATTTTTCCTATGTTCTTGGAGGATAGAAAATCCTGGTTAAAGAGTCAGTTGCAATTGATCTAGGTGTTTCCACACCTCGGGATCCATAGCAGAAGGTAGAATGGGGGACATGGGAGAAATAATTTTAATCAAAGCAGAATGTGGGATTTTTGATTTCCAGGATCTGGCTGTAGAGGGAAGAATGTGGAAATCAAGGGAAAATAAAAGGCAGACAGTGAGTTTTTCGCACCTCAAAATTAGTTTGCGGAAGGCGGAAGGTGGGAGGTGGAAAAATGGAAAAAGGTTAAGGTAATGAGTTGGTCTTTCGATTCCCGAGTTCCACACTGAGGGGGCAGAAAGGCAGAATGTGGAATATAGGAACGAGGGTAGAAATTACTTCATGGGATAGCTTTCCAACTTCTGAGTTCCGAAGGCAGAAGGGAGGAAGGCGTAAGGAGAAAGGTGAAAGGCTGTTAAGCGACTCCGTCGAAAGGTTGTGTTTCCAACTTTCGAGTCTCAAGGGAGGAAGGTAGAAGGGAGGAAGTCAGAAGGAAAAACTATGATTCAATTTTTTCTGTCGCTCATTATGTTTCTGATTCCCGATTTTCGAGGTCAGAAGGGTGGAAGCGAAAGCGCAGAAGGAACAGGTTCAATGCAGAAGAAGGTTTTCGGTGCAAAGAGTGGAGCTTTTAACGGTGGAACAATTGTTACAATAATGTACAGGGGTTCTTAATCCTGATAATGTATGATGAAGAGTGTGTTAATGCCCATGCCATGTGTTTGAAAAGAGAAAAAATGTTCTTATGGAATTGTTTTTATTAATCCGCAGTATGGGGTATGGGGACGTTACATTGTGGTATCAGAGACGCGGGTTGCAGTGCTGGGCCTAATTGGGTCAGGATGAGTAGTTGACAGAGACAAGAATATCCTCTGATACCAAAATTGTAGTACACTACATTGTGGCATCAAATTTGTTGGTTGTAGCACTTGGACCTAAATGGTCCAAGTTAAACAATTATCAGAGTTGTTGGTGACAACAAGTAAATGGTTTTCTAATTCTGATTTTGTCATCCAGCTAACAGTGTGTTTGACTAATACATATTGCAGAGTCATAGTGCAACTTGGAAAGTGGGTTTTTGTCTCATCCATGAGAACCTATGGCATGTATGATGATGCACAGAACCCCTATGAGCACGAGGAAGATGCTATGGGAGAGAATGTCAGATTTGCAAATGTTGATACAAAGTCTAATGGTAGAAGGTTTCAAGAAAATATGCCAGATATTGCAACCACCATGAGAAGCTTAAGGGTGGATATGCAAAGTTACAGGGAAGATAATGAAATATCGGTTCAAAGCTCATGAAGAGAAAAATCATCTGAATGTAGCCATGCTGCAGAGTTTGACATACATCCAGAGGTGGATGAACTCAGATCATCGAACAATAAATCCGGAAGGAAGTAGGAGCGATGCTAGAAGAAGAAAGAGACCTTCTAGTGGGTCATCTGAATCTGAAGGATCCACTAGGGATTCAAGTTTTTCTTCTCACATGAATAGGAGAAAGAGGCGTTATAGGAACAACTCACTTGATGAATTTAGGAAGGCAAGGCCTCCTACATTTAACGGTGAGATAAAGAACGGTCAAGAAGCTTAAGCTTGGCTTCTCGGGATGAGAAAATATTTACAATTCCAATCCTACTCTGGAAATATGAAGGCTAGGGTAGCCATATTCAATTTGACTGGAAGAGCATCCATATGGTGGGAGCACTTCAGGCAAGTGAAGAAGATCAACGAAAGGAAGATTGTATGGAAATAGTTCCAAATTTTTTTCAGGAAGAAGTACCTCTCTGATAGATACTATGATGGTAAGATTAAAGAATTCCATGAGATGATATTGGGGAAGCATACCATGGAAGAGTATGCCAATAAGTTCATGGAACTATTGAGGTATGTCAGGTACATCAGGAATGATAAAGTAAAAATCCAACGTTTCCTGAGTGGGTTTCCCTAGTCTTACTAAGACAAAATTGAATTTGATGAACCCAAAACTTTAGAAGAAACTGTAAGAAAGACTAAGTATTGTTATGATCATAATAAAGGAAAACATGATTACCATAAGACATGGAAGAATAAAAAGAATGAGAAGTACGACCAATGGAAGAAAGGGTTCAAACCCTCTAACTTCAGGAATCAACAGAAGCAACCATCACAAGCTGTGAACCAACCAGCTAAGGTGATGGGGGAGAATCCAATAAATCCAAAGGAGATCAGAGAACCTCTCCAATGTTAGATATTTGGAGGACCCTATCCACATAGGAATTGTCCACTTGAGAATGGGAATATAAGGCCAACTTACAACATTCAAGAGGCATAAACTGTGGATCAAGTAGGAAGGACTATCCCTAGGATTTATGCAACACTGGAGGACCACCAGACAGATCACTAGTCAAATTGTGGTTGAGGTTGCACATAAGATCATCGAGAAATATGTTTCTGTTTTGATTGACCCTGGTTCCACTCACAATTATATTACTCCTAGAGTAGTTGGGATTTGTGATTTTAAGAAGATAAAGCATAGCAAGTCATGGTTAGTTCAACTAGCCACTGGAACTAAGAGAAAGGTTAGTGAAATGGTAAAGCAATTTCCATTGGTCATGAATGGGCTAGTCACTGGTATAGATCTGAATGTTCTACCACTTGGTTCCTATGATGTTTTGATTGGAAGGGATTGGTTGGAAGCACACAGAGTAAAGCTTGATTGTTACAATAAGTCTTTTGAATGCATAGATGAAGAAGGAAGCCTAAGGGTTGTAAGAGGAATTAAAAAGTGATCTCTGTTAAGAATATTTCAGCCATGCAGCTGAAGAAGTTATGTAGGAAAGGTTGCAGAATGTATGTAGTAGAAAATGAAACTCCTAGGTTGGAGGACTTTCATGTGTTGCGGGAATTCAGGGATGTTTTTCCTGATGAGATTCTAGGGCTTCCTCCAAAGAGGGACATTGATTTCACCATTGAACTTGTTCCAGGAGCAGCACCGATGTCCAAGACACCCTACAGGATGAGTACAACAGAAATGATGGAGCTAAAGATGGAGTTGCAAGAATTGTTGGAGAATAAGTACATCGGACCGAGTGTGTATCCTTGGGGAGCACAAGTTCTGTTTGTGAAGAAGAAAGATGGTACACTCAAGTTGTGTATTGATTATAGATAACTGAACAAGGTCACTGTAAAGAATAAATACCCCTTGCCTAGGATTGATGACCTATTTGATCAAATGAGAGGAGCAAAAGTATTTTCAAAGATTGAATTGAGGTATGGTTACCATTAGGTAAGAATCAAGGATGAAGACATTCATAAGACAACCTTCAGAATAAGGTATGGACATTATGAGTTTGTAGTGGTACCATTTGGTCTCACAAATGCACTAGCTACATTTATGTGCCTTATGAATAGTGTTTTCAGCAGGTATCTATACAAGTTTGTTCTTGTCTTCCTTAATGAGATTCTCATTTATTCTAAGAATGAGGAAGAGCATGAAGGACATCTGAGATTGACATTGCAATTTCTCAGGGAGCATAAGCTGTATACAAAGCTAAGGAAATGTGACTTTTACAAAGATAGGATTCATTATTTGGGTCACATCATCACTCATGAGGGCATATCTGTAGACCCTGAAAATATTGATGCCATCATGAATTGGACAACCCCAAGAGATGTGACATATGTAAGATCTTTTATGGGACTTGCAGGATACTACAGGAGATTCATTGAAGGATTCTCCAATGTTTAACATCCAATCACTTCCTTGCAAAGGAAGTGAATAAAATTTGAATGGACACCAAGGTGTGAAGAAAGTTTCCAGCAGTTGAAGAATCTTCTCACAAGTGCACCGGTCTTGAAGATTGCAGACCTAGAAAAATACTTTGTGGTGTGCACTGATGCATGTGGTCAAGGACTTGGAGGAGTTCTTATGCAATACAACCATGTGGTATGTTATGATTCAATAAAGTTGAAGGATCATGAGAAGAACTATGCCACTCATGATTTAGAACTTTTAGCCATTGTACATGCTCTCAAGATCATGTGGAGGCATTACTTAATGGGAAAAACGGTTGAGTTAAGGATAGACCACTGCGGTCTGAAATATTTGTTTAATTAGCCTAATCTAAATGCTAGGCAAGCTAGATGGTTGGAATTTTTATGTTATTTTGATTTTGAGATCAAACACATAAAAGGAAAAGAAAACAAAATGGTTGATGCACTCAGTAGGAAGGTGCATGAAATACACTTGGAATCTCTTAGTATTTTCCAATCAGATTTGAGACAATAGATTGTTAATCATACCGCTAAAGATGAAATGTATGTGTAGATAAAATACAAATTGCAGCAACAAAAACTTGAGAAGAGCTACAAGGGATATAAATTGGAAGAAGATGGAATTCTTTCTTATAAGAACATAATTTATATTCCAAGTGTAGCATACTTGAAGAGAATTGTTATGGATGAGATCCATCAAAATCCATATGATGGTCACCCATGATATCAGAAGTCAATTGCTACAGCCAAAAAGCAGTATTTTTGGCTAGGAATGAAGAAGGCCATTGCTGAGTATATTTCAAAGTGTATGAAATGTCAGTAGGTGAAGGTTGAGCATCAAAATCTAGTAGGGTTATTTCATCCTTTGCCAGTTCCAGAGTGGAAATGGGAAATTGTTTCCATGGATTTTATTACAGTATTACCAATGACTTGGAGACAACACGATTCCATCATGGTTGTGGTGGACAAGTTGAAAAAGGAAACACATTTTATACCAATCAAGTCCACTTATAAGACTGATGCTATTGCAAAAATATTCATGAAGGAGATTTTTAGATTGCATGGATTGGCTAAGGCAATAGTCTCTAACAAGGATCCTAAGTTCTCTTCCAATTTTTGGAAGGGTTTGTTTGCAGATTTGGGTACCAAGTTGAACTTCAACACTGCCTACCATCCTTAGACTGATGGACAAATAGAGAGAGTGAATCAAGTGCTTGAGGACATGCTTCGCATGTATGTGATGGACAAACCATCCAAGTGGGAGGATTATTTACACTTGGTAGAATTTGATTATAATAATGGACAACAAGCATCCTTGGGGATGAGCCCTTATGAATCCTTGTATGGAAGAAGGTGTAGGACACCTGTGACATGGGATAATCTAGTGAACATGATTGTTCTTGGTCCAGAATTTCTCAGGGAGATGGAGCAGGAGGTTCCAAAGATCAAGAAGAATCTGAAAACAACCTAGGACAGACAGAAAAGCTATGCAGATAAGCATAGGGTGGACAGAGAGTTCAGTGTTGGGGATCATGTTTACCTTAGAGTGAGGGAAAGGAAGAGTTCCTTGAAGTTTGGAAGTTGTGCCAAGATGTCACCTAGATACTGTGGGCCGTTTGAAGTGCTTGAAAGAATAGGGCTAGTTGCATATAGACTCGCATTCCTTGCTAATGCTAGGGCTCATAATGTTTTTCATGTTTCTTTGCTTAAGAAATATGTGCATGATCCTAACCATGTGATTGATTGGGATGTGATTCAGGTGGAACTTGAGGGAGAGTTCTAAACCTAGCCATTGCCCATCCTCGACAGGAAGGTCAAAGTGCTCCGGAATTGAGTCGTTGGACAGGTAAAGGTGTAATGGGAGCACTACAGTCATGAAGAGGATACATGGGAGCTGGAGGGTGCCATGCGATTGACACATCCATTTTTGTTCAATTTTGTAGAGCACCGAGGGAGGTGCTAGTGTAGCATTTTGTTTAAGTTTGTAAAGCATCGAGGACAATGTTGTTGTAAGGGGGAGGGGATTGTAATACCCTAGTTTTGACCCCATTGTTAAGTTTTTAATGGTTATCTCATATATTATAACATTTAACATCATAACAGCATAACCATAATCCAAAATATCACTGAAATATAGACAAGCATAACTACACAAAAGAACACAAAGATTTATCCGGGGAAACCCTCATGGGGAAGAAAACCTAGCAAAAACTTCCTCTGTATAAGATGTATAAAATACAAACCCAAAATCGTGTGTTCTCCTCCTCCTTCTTTTCTGTGTCTCTCTCTCTCCTATGCGCTCCACAAGCGAGTGAGTATGTAGAAATTAGGAGAGAATCACGTCTATTTATATTCTTTCGTTCACTTGATTTCCACTGCAACAAGTTGGCCCCACTAAAACTAACTAGGCTAAATTCTCTTGGAGGACTCTAACAACTTAATATTATATTAATTAGGGTGCTAATGACCTGACTTACAATGGAGGGAATTTCCTCATGAATCTTAGTAATTATCCCGATAGGAACATTGGGGTATAATAAAATACAAATGATTCTCCCGATAGGAACATCGGGGATAATAAGTAAATACAGTTCAAAGTTACAATAATTCAACACTCCCCCTTAACAAGAAGGGTATTCTACAACAAAAACAACAACAACAGTAGGAGAAGGAGATCGAGCATCTTCAACAACATCAAGGTGATACATCTATACGTCACAGGAAGTTTTCCACAATCAGTAACTTGGAACAGTTACTCTTCATCTTTTGTATCACATGATCACTTGATCCTTTTGCAACAACACTTCGATCTTTTGATCCTTCATAGCAACACTTCTATATTCTCGATCGTTTGCAACAACACTTCGATCTTCTCGATCGAAAATAGCATCATCACGATTTTAGTATTTTTCAATCAGCAACATCATCATCAACAATACTTTGACCTTTTGATCATCATCATCATCAGCAGCAATACTTTGAGCTTTCGATTAGCAACATCATCATCATCGGCAACAATTTGATCTTTCGATCAACAACATCATCATCATCATCATCAACATCAATTATTTGAGCAACATCATCATCACACTCTGATATTTCAATCAGCAACATCATCATTGTCATCATACTCTAATCTTTCGATCAGTAACATCATCATCATCATCATACTCTAATCTTTCGATCAGTAACATCATCATCATCATCACACTCTGATCTTTCAATTAGTAACATCATCATCATCTGCAATAACCTGCAATCCACAATACAAAGACAAAAGTCTTCAGATCACTTTTGGACTTAAGTCCAAGGATGATACAATCGTACCACATTCTCGACGACCGAAGTCACCAGATACAATTACGGGATAATCAATCCCTATCACTTTAGGACTAAGTCCAAGGATGATGCAATCCTACCACATTCTCGAGGACTGAAGTCATTGGATCCATTCTAAACAAATGTTGAGGGATGATACAATCCCACCACATTCTCGAGGACCGAGTCACTGGATCCATTCTGAACAAATCTTCAGGGATGATACAATCCCACCACATTCTCGAGGACTGAAGTCACCGAATATAGTTTAGGAAAAATTTTCAGGAATGATACAACCCCATCACATTCTTGAGGACTGAAGCCATCAGATACAATTTAGGACAAATGTCCAGGGATGATACAACCCTACCACATTCTTGAGGACTGAAATCACCGGATCCGTTCTGAACAAAAGTTCAAGGATGATACAATCCCACCACATTCTCGAGGACTGAAGTCACCGGATCTGTTCTGAACAAAATTTTAGGAATGATACAATCCCACCACATTCTTGAGGACCGAAGTCACTGGATCCATTCTTAACAAAAGTTCAGGGATGATACAATCCTTCTTCTTTCTCGGAGACGTAAGTATATGGATCACTTTAGGACAAATGTCTAGGGATGATACACTCCCACTGCAACATCACCTTTCCCCCTTTCGAGGAAGGTATTTCTGAACAACACCAATCTTGTCTCACACTACTACATTTCGACCAAAAATTCGATGGCCGTCATGTTGGATTTTCGACACTTTCCTGTCACGTGTACGACACTTTGATTTTTTTTAAAGCGTCGGAAACTTGTCGTTGGTTAGCCGACACTTAAATAACCGTTGGTTAAGAGACACCTATGTAACCATCGCTTAAATGTAAAGTGTCGCTTAAGCGACAGAATATTTTCGACGGTAGTAATTTTTTTTTGAGAGAATATCCTTCATAACCGTCGCTTAAGCGACGAATATCAACTAAAAGCGTCGGATATGCGACACCTACAACCATTGGATACATGACGTATATTAAACTAAACGTTGAAAAAGCGACACATATTACCGTCGGAGAAGCGACGGCTATCTAGAAAAGGCGTCGAAAAAGCGACAGAAAAAACCGTCGCTTAAGCGACGCTTGTGGAAATTTAAAAAAAAAATTAAAATTGCTAATTC
>LPNX010153674.1:149227-233764 GCA_001517045.1 Pseudotsuga menziesii | reverse complement strand
TTTAGCAGAATTCTGCGCTATAATGTTCATTTTGACCAAACATGATGACCATGTAAACTCCTAAGAAATGGAAGAATTACCCAATAACCCAAAAAATAATAGTTTCAAAAGATCATGTAGAACCAGTTACAACCTACTATTTGCTTATACAGATAAATGATCCCTTATATTGGAGAGAGGGGTCATTGTATGGAGCAAGGCATACCGCATCGTTCTAGAAGATCCAATCATACTTGGGCAGATTCTTTCGGACTGCCAGGATCTTACTCCAGCTGGGGGGCCTGTTCTTATCAACAATATGTATTTCTCTCATCAATAAAATCATACCGATGTCTGTCAGCATGGCTTCTTTTGTTGGGCTCAACCAATTTCATAAGCCCCTGAAAGGACCTTGCAGGAATGGTCCCAGACTCATCCGAGCAAGTCACCATCGCAATCCTAAACCTCTTCAGACTGTCCTTGTTTGTAGTTGAGGTCTCAAAGCACTGCCTGCCTAGATTGTTGGCCCTTAACAGAACAACCCCGGTGCCATGTACCAATAACAGGGACACAATGAAAATAGCCAACAGACTGAACATAACAGGACGAAAAACCCTCTCTGATAAGATCCAGCACCGGTGCTTTATATCCGGGCCCCCCTTGAACGAATCCTGCATAGTGATGCCTATGTAACCCCTTGAAGAATGCTACCCACCAGGTGAAATCCCAACCCTCCTCTGTGGACAAAGGGCAGAAACCCCTCCCATTCAACAAAACCCTATAATGGCATGGATATTCTATATGTTGATAGGATTTTATAGTCCATTCAAATCCCTCTAGTTTGAGTTCGCGACAACAACAACCTCACAAATTTCCTGACTACCAAAGAGTTCCCAAAGCATGGGGCATGCAAGAGACTTGTAATCCCTAATTAAAACAAAAAGCTGAAATGGTGAAAAATTATTGGTTTGGTTCCCCCTATATTTGATAATTATCTGAATAAAACTCAGGGAATACGGTGGGATTGTGGATATTGTGATCCACCAACTTAAATTGCTCCACATAAACTTTCAAATGCTCATCTTTGCTAATATGCACCCGTGGGTCAAGTGCCTCATCTAGGCAGACCAGGTTTTATACCTCAATAACGGGGGCCTTCTTCCCTCTTGACTTATTCTTTTGGGTAGTGTCCCCTGCCGTGCCTTGCCTATGATTGGTACTGTGTGCAGCAACATTCTTTTTATTCTCTAGTACCATATTTGTATACGATATGCCACCTTCCATAGCTCTCGCTGCCCACAGGTTGAACCTTGTCAAAGGATCCACCCTACAATAAGGACAACAAAAGCAATAGGTAAGGCAAGGGATGCCTAAATAAAATGGTGGAAGCGATAATAGAAGCATGCAGAGATAGCATAACACTGCTGGCCGAAAGAAAGAAATAAAAATATTTGTACCAGAGGTTTGCTGAGATTTGTATCAGACTTCTGCTGGTCCTCTGATTCTTCCTCCTCCGTTTCTTGGGTGCTTGGCAATGGTGAGAGTGACCCCATAGACATTTGAAAATGGTAAATGAGAACAGGGGTTTGAATGATAATAGCCGACATTCAATACGACCAATGTATATGCCACCACGATAGCACAAATCACATCAAAGCGCTTTGTATTTTTTTTTCCAATTGACCATTTTGAAGCGCCGTCGCTTAAGCGACACTTAAGCGATGGGTAAATGAAAAAAGGGGCAAATGAGAAAATGGGTTTCTTTTATTTCAATGGTTGACCAATTTGAAGCGCCGTCGCTTAAGAGACACTTATGAGGAAATCCGTCGCTTAAGCGACGCTTATTGAGCCTATCCGTCGCTTAAGCGACGCTGATGACCACAATTTCAAAAAAAAAATTTATCTTTGTGATTTTTGGTACAGTTAAAAGAAAAAATCCACGCGCCGTCGGAAGTAACCGTCGAATTTTGAATCGAAATGTAGTAGTGTCAAAAGTATTCGAACATTACTTGAGACAAAGGCTTCATCAACACATCAACAACTTGTTCATCGGTACTCACATACTGGAGCTTTATGGCTCCCTTCTACATCATATCTCAAATGTAGAAATACTGGTTTTCTATATGCTTCGACCTATCGTGGAACGTTGGGTTTTTCATCATCTTTATACAACTTTGGTTATCACATAGAATCACGGTGGTATCCAAATCCAGGTTGAATAAACCTGACATCAGCTTCTGAAGCCGTATGGCTTCACAAATAGCAGAGCACGCTGCTATATATTCTGCTTCAGTCATGCTAAGAGCAACACTGGACTGTTTCCTGCTAAACCATGAAATTATAGCAGACCTTAGACTATAACATCCACCTTTTGTGCTTCTTCCATCTGAGACACTTCCAACTCAATCTGCATCTATATAGCTATACAATCTGTAATCGTGGTTTCCATCATAGTATAGACCAAAGTCTATAGTCCCTTTCAGATATTTCATCACATGTTTTGCAACTATCAAGTGAACACGTCTAGGTTGAACTAGATACTGGCTCAAGGTGTTCACAACAAAACAAATGTCTGGTCTGGTATTTGTTAGATACATCAATGACCCAATAATATATCTGTATTGAGTCACATCCACCAATTCTAATGATTCATCAGCCAACAAATTCAGGTTGGTATCCATGGGTGTGGCCATGGATTTACATTCCAATATATCAAATCTTTTCAATATTTCCACTGCGTACTTTCACTGATTGAGAAAGATTCCTTCTAAGTTCTGCCATACCTCCATACCTAGGAAATAATGCATTAGACCAAGGTCTTTCATCTCAAATTATTCAACGATCTTCTTCTTGCATTCTTCAATCTATTTCTCATTCCCTGCCAAAAATATATCATCCACATATAGTAATAGTATGACATGTTCATCTTCTATAACCTTGAAGTAAAGGATAGGATCGAATTTACTCTTGGTAAAGTCCATGCTCGCCAGGAAACTATATATCCTTCCATACCAAGCTCTAGGATCTTGCTTCAGGCCATACAGGGCCTTCTTCAACTTGCATACGCAAGTCCATCTATCTTCAACTTCAAATCCTTGTGGTTGTTCTATGTATACTTCTTCTTCAATCACAACATTCAGGAAGGCTGTCTTTACATCCATCTGGTGTAAGTCCCATTTCATCATGGATGCAAGTGCCATGATAGCTCTAATTGAAGTATACCGTGTTATTGGTGCAAACATTTCTTCATAATCAATTCCATCTTTTTGATAGAAACCTCTAGCCACAAATATCGCCTTGTACTTCTCTATACTTCCATCAGCTGCATGTTTTATCTTGTAGATCCATTTGGAGGATACTACACTCTTGCATTCTAGTTTGGGAAATACATCCCAGACATCATTCTTCATTATAGATTGGTATTCTTCCGTCATTTCTTCTACCCATTCTTTCTTCTGTACATCTTCTTCATAGTTTATAGGTTCTTGATCTACAAGATCACACATCAAAGCTACATAGTTGGAAAATGGCTTGGGATTCTTTCTTATCCTTGTGGAGGATACTACGAACTTCCCTTCAGGTCTCGATACCACATCCTAGACATCATTCTTCTTGAACTAGTACACTCCTTTCTTCTTGGCTATTTCTTCATAGCTGGAAGGTTTTGCATCAATAATATCGCTCAACAGTGTCACATAACTACACCGTGTCTGAGACCTCTTTCTTTCTTTGAAATTATTGTCATATTATTCTTCATCTTGTATTATTTCTCGAACTGTCATCACTTGTTCTTTGGAACAAGTCTCATCCTTCTTTTCTTGTAGGCGATTATACGCGATCTTTCCTACAAGTCAAATGTATTAGTTGTATGGTTAGAAACATTTCATGAGGAATATTCATAATGGAAAATTCTTATGGATAAAGATATAATTATGCAACTATTTTAGTGAATACAACATTCACCCATATCTCACAGAAACTTTCTAGATGCCTTCCATCTCTACCATGACATCATCAATATGTCAGCAAATAGGTTTCATTCTAGATAAGTAGCAATGGAAAGTTGTATAACACCATGAGCTACTTACCCATCACATGCATATTAGTATTATACTGTCATTAATGCAAACATTCTATCATGCATAACACATCAACTGAATATAAACAAATGCATAACAAAACAATATCATGAAATGACAATTAAATACTTATCTTTTATTCGTTTCGTGGGTAGACTCCTTCTTGATCCTTCTACTTCATCATATTCTTTATTCATGACATCCAAATGCTAAGATGCATAAGAGTTTCTTCAAGAATTGAGTTCTTCATATTCCTCATCACTTGAGGGTTCTTCTTTGAATCATGAGCGCTTCATATTCAGTTGCTCCCATCTTCTCTTCTCTTATTATGAGTTGAGTTTCTTCTTGTGTGCACTCTTCCCAGAGTCTGCTGAAGCTAATCACTTCCTTTTGGCACACATTCCTTGAATGAATGAATCCCATGCTCCTGGGAGGCCATTCAAGGTGGTTATCACAATTTCTTCATTCACTGCTTCAAGTTGCTCTTTGATTTGATAGACCCTTGTAAAGTATGGCTGTATGGTCTCCGCATTCTGGATCTTTACATTCTTCAACTGGTTTCTCAAAGTCATCTTCTGATTTATTATATTCCCTTAAAGTATCTTGGTCAAGGAATCAAACATCTCTTTAGGTGTCTTTATAGAAGACACTTGTAGTATAAGGTGATCCTTGATTGAATCAGAACTGATCTTCTTGGCCTTGACCAAGTTTTTTTGTGTGTAAGGCTTTAGCCTCATCTCCCTCTGGAACTGGAACCTCTCCACTTATCTAGGTGTCCAATTCATTTTCTTCAAGAACCAGTGAAATCCTATGCTTCCATTCTCGAAAGTTTTCAGCTTCACCAAGCTTTTCATCAAGCTGGTGTTCTAGGTCATTTTGAAATGAGAACCTCAAATGTAAATAGCAAAAGATTAGATTTTACCAATTTGAGGTGTTTGTCCTGGTTTCGGATTTGGCTGATCCAGGGTTTGTCAGAGAAACCCTAATTTTAAAAAATTGGAATCTTTTAGATATTATTAGATACAAAGATGTGCCTCCTAAAGGTGAACTGAGTAGCATATTCATTTTCCCAAAATTGTGATCAGAATTGCAAAATATATGATGCCCTAGTTTTCTTCAATTTCTTCTGCAGAAATGTCTGATATGGTTTCTATAGTATCTCTGAAAGTATTACTCCCCTATGTTTTAAATTTTGTACGCAGGTAGCTTCATTTGTCCTCTTTCTAAAAACGCAGTTTTGAGTAGAATTAGTTTCACCAATTGGGATTTATGCGTGTTTTCCCAAGGTGACGTATTTCAGGACTGTTTAGAAGAGTGAACTTGTACGGACTTCCATGTGTCACTGTTTTACCTTCGGGGTATGAAATTTTTACCACATAAATTACAGTCTGTGCCCTTTATGGAAAATCTTGCAAAATTTTATTTGGACCTTTGTATCCCGATATATATCAATTCTCCCTAGGTCACCTGTATAAGGCTGAATCCTAGGAGAGGCTAGAACCCTAACTTGGAGGAATCATATCTCCCAGAATATAGTGGATTTGAGGATAAAATTTTTACATAGGGTACATAAGGAATTTATTTTTGGACCTTCATATCTCGATATATAGAAATTCTCCCTAGGTCACCTGTATAAGTCTGAATCCTAGGAGAGGATGGAACCCTAACTTGGAGGAATCATATCTCCCAGAATATAGCGAATATGAGGCTGAAACTTTTACACAGGGTACATAAGGAATTTATATTTGTCCTATGAAATTTTCAACTCCTTATCCTTCTCCAATATCTATATATAAAGAATTTACCAATACTACTAGTTTTATTATTTTAGGGTTTTCAAGCATGAAACCCTAATCTTCAATAGTTGTAGCTGTAGCAATGTTTCGGTTGCACAATGACTTCTTTCAGGGTGGATTTGATACCATTTTAATTTTTTAATGGTTATCTTAGATCTTATAACATTTAACATCATAACAGCATAACCATAAACCAAAATATCACTGAAAGATAGGCAAGCACAACCACACAAAAGAACACAGAGATTTATCTTGGGAAACCCTCATGGGGAAGAAAACCCAGCAAAAACTTCCTTTGTATAAGATGTGTAAAATAAAAACCCAAAACCGAGTGTTCTCCTCCTCCTTCTGTTATGTATTTCTCTCTCTCCTATGCACTCCACAAGTGAGTGAGTGTGTAGAAATGAGGAGAGCCTCACTTCTGTTTATATTCTTCTGTTCACTTGATTTTCCACTCCAAGAAGTCGGCCCCACTAAAACTGACTGGGTCAACTTCTTTAGGAGGACTCTAACAACTTAATATTATATTAATTAGGGTGCTAATGACCCGAATTACAACGGAGGGAATTTCCTCACGACTCTTAGTAATTCTCCCGATAGGAACATTGGGGTATAATGAAATACAAATGATTCTCCTGATAGGAACATCAGGGATAATAAGTAAATACACTTCAAAGTTACAATAATTCAACACCCATGGTATTTAATTGTACATGATGTAAATATTGTATGAAAATCAGGGCGAGGAGCTCAAGGCCAAGGCCTTGCCATTGATTGATGTTTTGTGGATAGGTGATCAAGGCTGATAACTATGGTTTTGGTACCGAGTTAGACATTGTATATTTTGATATATCATGGAGATGTAAAAATTAATATAATATCACAGCTAGCTATGGGAGTACAAACATTAAAGAGATGGGGGCATGATTCCACAAGGGACAAGGAGGGGAGTTAGTCAAACCTCTGAGCCAAAAGGGTGTGTCCATATGTCAATGGGGAAACCCATGAACCCTCAACTACCCTTTTTGTCTTCTGTCCTTAATCATCAATTTATTCTAGAATTTGGTTGAGGCAGTTAATGGTTTGGGCAGAGCAAGGCATGGTAGTATGATGGTGTGTCTAAGAAAAGCCTACAAGTCTGCAGTCTGGGAAGCCACATTATTTCTTCTACAGCAAGAAATCACGTGATGCATGCCAGTCCGTCCTTTCTCCTAGGAAAGAGAAGATATTATGTTTCCTGAGCATGGGAGGGGGGGGTTATTCATTCCTTTCTAACCATTCTACCATTCGATTGTCCCAGACCATTCGATCCGGATCAGTTTGTTCATGCATATTGTTGTTGGTTCACTACCCTAAGTAGTGGAATAAGAGTTCGTATGTGTTTTGTTGAGTGACTGGGCAGTGGATATCTCTCAATTTTATGAGAGTGTGACCCTCTGGGGTTTCTTGATTTCCATGGAGATGTGCATTGTGGTGGTTCGAACATATTGAGTTGCGGATGTGTGGTTTTGCAGTGTTTGTCTATGTGACATTATGGTATGAGATCCTATTTCCTCTGTGTATAGAGTGGAGCCTGTGTGGCTGAGTTTTCTTTGTGGATTGTTGTGTTGAGCATCCCTGTTTTGGTTTGAAGAAAAAGGAATGGAAGAGACCAGAATTGGCTGATAAACCTAGTGAAGAGGGGTTGGCAAATCCTTTCTGCACACCTGGAAGATCACTAGAAGGGAAGGTATGGTCTGAGGGAACTATGTAGCAATGAAGGGAATACTTCAAGCTAGATATTGTGTAGGTTCCCACAGCTCTATGGTTGAGCTCACTAGCTTATCAATCCTACCTTCCCATTGCCTTAACAACCTAATAAGCCCAACTGTTAGTTGGTTTGGTTGTGTCTTGTTGTGTTTTTTGTTGTTGCCTTGGATAGTCTGAGAAACCCAACTGTAGGTTGGTGACTATGTTTTGATGTGTGTTGGCTGTGTGTAAGCCTGTTGTTCCCTAGTTCCTTATCGAAATCATGCCCAACTCGGGGGTGGCAGTGTGTCGAGAGATTTATGAACACACTGGCCTATGGTTGGTTGGAACGTTGCAGTTAGCTAGCTAGCTGCGGGACAAGTTCATGATCCAAGATAAGTATCTTTGTTATGTTTGTTTAGGCCATGTATTTGTCTATGAATCACTATGTTCATGTTGAATGTTGGATGATGACTAAGTGGAGGTTTACTTGTGTATATTTCCTTGCATTTTACTTATGTATTGCCTTCAAGTATTTTCAATGCATTTTGCCTAAGTTCTTGGAGGTTAGAAAATCATGGTTAAAGAGTTAGTTGCAGTTGATCTAAGTGTTTTCACACCCCAGGATCCGCAGCGGAAGGAAAAATGTGGGATGTGGGAGAAAAAAGTTTAATCGAAGTAGAATGTGGGATTTCCAATTTCCAGGATCCGCCTATGGAGGATGGAAGCTGAAATGTGGAAATCAGAAGAAAAGATAAGGCAGAAAGTGAGTTTTCTGCATCTTAGAACCCGCTCGTGGAAGGCGAAAGGTGTGAGGTGGAAAACCGAAAAAAGGTTAAGGTAATGAGTTGGTCTTTCGATTCCTGAGTTTCGCACTGAAAGGGAGGAAAGGTGGAATGCAGAAGACAGGAATGAGGGTAGAGGTTCCTTCATGGGATAGCTTTCTGAGTTCCAAGTTTAGAAGGCAGAAGGCGGAAGGGCGAAAGGTGAAAGGTGAAAGGACATTAAACGATTATGTCGAAAGGTTGTGTTTTCGACTTCCGAGTCCCAAGGGAAGAATGTGGAAGGGTGAAAGGCGGAAGGAAGAATTGTGATTGAATTTTTCTTGTCGGTCATTATTTTTTTTATTCCCAATTTTCGAGGTTGGAAGGGTGGAAGCGGAAGCGCAGAAGGAACAGGTTCAGAGCGAAAGAAGGTTTTTGGTGCACAGAGTGGAGTTGTTAACAACAGAACAACCATTGCAATAATGTATAGGTGTTCTTATGCCTTAGTGAAGAGTGTGTTAATGTCCATGCCCTGTGTTTGAAAAGAGAACAAGTGTTCTTAAGGAATTTTTTTTAATAATCCGCAGTATGGGGTATGGGGACGTTACATAAAGGACTGTGAGAAAGATACATCATCATCGAATTTGAAGAGGTTAAGGTAGAATCAACGTTCAAAAGGTTAAGGTGTTGAGGTGAAACAATTGAATCCTCTCATGCCCTCTTGCATCTCCCACACGACAAAGACTCAAATTAAAGAAAAACGTTGACCCCCCTCTAGCTACATTTTTAATTGTAGTCGCTTATCGACTAACATGACATATAGTATAATGTCTAAGACAACAATGTGATGTTGCATTTTGGGAAACATTGCACGACCTCCAAAATTCAAATTATAGTAACCAAAATAATAGAACTTTTGTAATGTTCCTAAAAGTGGCATGCATGCAAACCCTAAAAATGACATGCATGCAATCCCTAAAAATGACATGCATGCAAACCCTAAAAGTGACATGCAAAACCCTAAAAGTGACATGCATGCAAAATCTAAAAGTGACATGCAAACCCTAATAGTGACATGCATGCAAACCCTAAAAGTGACATGCAAACCCTAAAATCTATGTAAGAAGGTTAGTTGAACCAAAAGGGTATCTATGTTATTATTCATCTTTTTGGAAACATATTTTGGGAGGTTGGTGATTTACTTAGGGTTTAAGGCAAATTTTCTTGACCTAATTGGATTCGGTGGCGAAATCTATCCACCTTAGCCAATCCTTAGGGTGAATCATCCAGATTCATCATTGTGTACTTCATTGCATCGGAGATTCATTGTGTTTAGGGAAGTGTTGGAGCTTCCTTAAGGTTTATAGCTGGGCACATTCACTCCTTGATCATGGTAGCGATTTCCTTAATGGATAAGAGCATCCTCATCAAATATTAGTACGATAAATCTTGTCTCAGCTATAGCATGGGCTCATGTGGAGAACGTGATCATTCCATTTGGATAGCTTTCTTCCTAGCTGGGCATTGTACTCAAGCAACCTGCTCTCTCTAAAGCATATTCACAACCCTGCATGTTTGTATCAAGTTGCTACAACCATCAAAGATTCAGTTGATCACTATTTTGAGGGTTTATGCTGAGGTTGTGAACAATTGGGCAGCCAAATAATGATCCAAAGGAGACACTCATTGTGTGGGTAGTATCCTTTATTAGTGGGCAGCAATCAATTGTTGCAGCTGAGATCTAATAGATTGGAAAATGATCCATTGGTGGTAGCAGTGAGATCCCTTGTGCCATTGCACCCTAGTGCTAGGCTGAAATTCTACAATCGAGATCTAGTATCTATGTGCATGTAACTATTAAGGGAACACTTGCTAGCTGAGCTTGTAATTCTTGTGTGGGGTTAGTGACAATGAATTGGTGGTTGTTATTTGACTTTTCTAGGTAGCGTGGACATCCTATATTGCAAGAAGTAAATTATCTAGAGCTTGTAGCAACTATTCATATATCAGATCGGCTGTCAAATACTTCCAGGCATGTACTAAATGCATTCTCCTTTCAATACATATTGATATGCATAGCCGATGATTTATCATTCTCAGAATTGTGAGGGCATCACACTCATAATTTCAGTATTAACCCTTCCAGGAAAGTAACTGCTGCCAATTAAATGAAATAGTAGTCATAGTATTATCATGGTTGTTCATTATATTGTGGTGTAATTCCTCATTAATTCACATGCAAGTGTATCGTTAAATAGGCAATGCATTTCGGCTATTGTGTGAATGATAATTCCATAATCATAGTGACTAAGAATGAAGGTGTGGAACCAAGTTAACAAACAATCAACTACATATTGAAACCATTAAACAAGAAAATAGCATACCTCAATTGGTTGGCATATTACAGTGGTATATATTTGAAAACCACAAAACATAAACAATCACCATAAAATAGCAGTATAGAAGCAAAATATCAGTTTGGGATATTACAGTGGTATCAGAGCATGTTCTTGGCCAACTGTGGGTAAATTGGCATGAACATGGTGTTATAAGAAATTTCACACATTAATTGTGGAGGGTTCATTTTATTTTTGTGGAAGAGTATCCATTTCCAAGAAACAAAGCATCTTGAACTCTGCTACAACTTCCAGGAGAGTGGCTTATTGTGATTGCAAAGCTCCATTACATATCCATCCTCAAAACTGTTCCAGTCATATTGGTAAGGGATATTACAGGGGTTGCATCAATGACAAGAACTATAGATGGAAGGTTGTTACCCACCTTCCTTGCTGCCTCGCCAATAGAGGAAAAGGAGCCTACTTGGGAGGAGTTAATAATGAACCTTGCTAAGACACAACAGAGCTTAGAGCATAATTTGCAACGGTTTGGAGATTCATTAATACGAAGCAAGAAGGGAAGACTTGGTATGTTTACCAAAAGGGCATCCAAAAGTCTCTTTGTTGATTGTGGTTTAGAGTGTAATAAATCAACAATCATAGATCAACCTACAGTTGATCATGAAGAAAGCAAAGATCCATTATCAGGTAGGAGTCCTAAAGAAGATGAGAACATGTTCACACGCTCTCTCTTGTCATATGACAACTTGGACCATGAGGAATCAGAGATTGCACCCTTGAGTCTTCTGGATGAACACAAGGTAGAAGAGCAGGTAGAAGAGTAACCTCAGTTAAATTCACAGGAACGAGTGCAGAGGCATGACACATAGAGGATTGATTCTATACAAGCTGAGCAATATGGAGGTTATGAGCCACATATTGTGGAGGGGACATTAATGGTTCAGGTTGCAAATGCAAATGCATTGATGGGAGACATTTTCCAGAGACTAGCCTATAGTGACATGGACACATCACTTATTTTCTGAAATGGGTATAGTACAGATGTGTAGGATCCTATTTCAGATGACACATGTTGAGTGAGTGCACAAGAGGATATCGATACCTACAAAAGATGCAGGACAGTTGTGACCCATGAGGGCATGAGTGGCACTCATGGTTTGAGGGGAGAGCCTTCAACACTGATTCTACATGAGCACTCAAAAGTGCAGGTGACTAAGGAGAAATCTGACATAAAGGATTTGGATCAGGTATGGGATCATGAGTTGCCTTTGTGGGATAGTGGTTTAACCATGGAGGAGGTAGTTGAGCACATTCCTTGTGGACCAATCAACAAGGAATTGTATCCATATATATATTGGGTAGACAGGTATATGACAGAGATGGAGACACCTAGGTTTACAGGCTCACTGTGACATCAGTGGAGTTGCTATGGAGGAGAGGGCCAACCTCCGCTTCCAGGAGTTTTTTCGAGGGATGCTTAGGTTTGGATGCATGGCGGAGCAGTCTTCTGAGGAGTTTGTTCAACTTATGATTGCTTGGATCATTAAGGGTATTCAGATGGATTTTGGTATCAGTCAAAGGGTTGTTTAGGATCTCGGTATAAAGGGGTCAATTCACATTTGGGTGGCAAGGAGGCATGAGGTGATCCATTGGTTCATATGGGATCCTGGTATTAGTGTTTGGATGCATTTTTTAGTAGACAGTTGTCGATTGCTTGAGGACAAGCAATCTTTGGTGAGGGAGGACTGTAATGTTCCTAAAAGTGACATGCATGCAAACCCTAAAAATGACATGCATGCAATCCCTAAAAATGACATGCATGCAAACCCTAAAAGTGACATACAAAACCCTAAAAGTGACATGCAAAACCCTAAAAGTGACATGCATGCAAACCCTAAAAGTGACATGCAAACCCTAATAGTGACATGCATGCAAACCCTAAAAGTGACATGCAAAACCTAAAAGCTATATAAGAAGGTTAGTTGAACCAAAAGGGTATCTATATTATTATTCATCTTTTTGGAAACAGATTTTCGGAGCTCAGTGAGGTACTTAGGGTTTAAGGTGGATTGCCTTGACCTAGTTGGATTCGGTGGTGAAATCTATCCACCCTAGCGAATCCTTGGGGTGAATCATCCAGATTCATCATTGTGTACTTCATTGCATTGAATATTCATTGTGTTTAGGGTAGTGTTGGAGCTTCCTTAAGGTTTATAGCTAGGTGCATTCACTCCTTAATCATGGCAGGGATTTCCTTAATGGATAAGAGCATCCTCATCAAATATTAGGGTGGCAGACCTTGTCTCAACTATAGCATGGGCTCATGTGGAGAACATGATCATTCCATTTGGATACCTTTCTTCCTAGCTGGGTATTATACTCAAGAAACCTGCTCTCTCTAAAGCATATTCACAACCCTACATGTTTGTATCAAGTTGCTACAACCATCAGCGATTCAACTCATCACTATTTTGAGGGTTTATGTTGAGGTTGTGAATAGTTGGGAAGCCAAATAGCGATCCAGAGGGGACGCTCATTATGTGGACTATATCCTTTATTAGTGGGTAACGATCAATTGTTGCAGCTGAGATCTAATACGTTGGAAAACGATCCATTGGTGGTAGCAGTGAGATCCCTTGTGCTATTGCACCCTAGTGTTGGGATGAAATTCTATAATCGAGAGCTGATATATATGTGCATGTAACTATTAAGGGAACACTTTCTAGCTGAGCTTGTAATTCTTGTGTGGAGTTAGTGACATTGAATCGGTGGCTGTTATTTGACTTTTCTGGGTAGCGTGGACATCCTATATTGCAAGAAGTAAATTATCTAGAGCTTGTAGCAACTATTCATATATCAGATCGGCTGTCAAATACTTCCAGGCATGTACTAAATGCATTCTCCTTTCAATACATATTGATATACATAGCCAAGGATTTATCATTCTTAGAATTGTGAGGGCATCACACTTAGAATTTTAGTATTAACCCTTCTAGGCAAGTAACTACTTGCAATTAAATAAAATATCAGTCTTAGTATTATCATTGTTGTTCATTATATTGTGGTGTAATTCCTCATTAATTCACATGCAAGTGTATCTTTAAATAGCCTATGCATTTCGGCTATTGTGTGAATGATAATTCCATAATCATAGTGACTAAGAATGAAGGTGTGGAACCAAGTTAGAAAATCATCAACTACAGATTGAAACCATTAAACAAGAAAATATCATACCTCAATTGGTTGGCATATTACAGTGGTATATATATGAAATCCACAAAACATAAACAATCACCATAAACCAGCAGTATAGAAGCAAAATATCAGTTTGGGATATTACAACCTTGGTCATGACCATCAAACATGTCCTATTTCCAACTTCTCCACAAGAAATGTGACATTGCATAAAGTTTAAAGAAGTCAATAAAAACAACCTTTATAACTTATTAATCCAAAAAAATAAGTTATAAATCCAAAATGAGTCCCCCCCCCCCTCTCTCTCTCTATACACATGCTTTTCAAGGTTAGTTTAAATATATTTTCATATTATTTTTTTATTACTAATTTTATATTACTTAATATTTTTAATTGTTTTTAAAGAAGACAAACAAAATATGTTTTTGAAATCCACAATTTTGTTTTTTTTTTTCTCGGAAAAAATTCATAATTTTATTTCAAAGTAGAACAAAATTACATCTGCACATGTAAGAGGATCACTAGGATCCCTACATTGTCACATATTTGCTGCCACATATTGTCGAAACCAAAAACAAATTACAAAACTGTAACTGTAAAAGCATATCAGCTAGATACATCACAGAAAATATGGGTATCACAACCCAAATCAAAAGTACACAGAAACTCAAATATACTGCCGATAGCAAAGGCCACCACCTCTGAAAACGCCGTCACCACCGCAAAGAACAATACGGGTCGCCATGCAAGAGTATATCTCCACCAAAAAGTTCACGAACTTCAATAGATGATCCAGCAGCCAAAAGGGCTCCTCAGGCCACCCACAGACACAAATCACAAACCAAGAAAACAACCACCGCCATACTCCCACAGGAGAAGGCGGCAGGGCAAAAAACTGCCAGGAAAGAGAAAACAGTGCCTGCAGCTTGGGAGGGCACACTGTACATGAAGACAACCACACCACCACCAAGCCAACCTCGAACACTGAACCAAAGTCCAACCGCCACCGCCACAAGGAATCCGTCGACTGCAAAGACCAAGCACGAAGCCCCGCCCCTGAAGAAAGCTGGCAAGAAACGGGTCGACGGGAAAACTGGAAACCCAGTGGAAAAAACAATGCAGAGCCCTCTGGATAGCAATGTTTTAACTGCAATATTTATCCAGTAGGCTGCCCACATCGGTGCACATAAATATGACCATGCGAGAGGACGTAGAGACAAAATGGAGAAAGAACCTTGCAACAATCATGCAAACGCCTGAATCCACCAAAATCCACGAACCGCGAGCAGATGGCCTCCCAAAGCGCTTCATAATTGGTACCCTGCTTCCATTTCTTGGATGCAAGAAGCCATGGCCAAAGAAGCCGCGACCAGATGCTAGAATATCGATCAGGAGCTCATCTTGGCATGCACCAAACTTCTTGAAATTTCCCAATGCGATTCGATCCCGCGACTCATCAATCTCCCCAACCATTAAACGACCAGTCAACCAGAAAGACCCCATCGGCCTGAGAACAGGTTGGAGTGGGCGGAGAAAGAAACTCCAAAAATCATTTACACGAAGGCTGCCACCAAGGTAGCGTGCAATCAAAGAGGCGGATCTGAGAGGAGGAGGGGGAGCAAGCCTGGGCGACGACTGGCCGTAGGCTGCAAGTCCCCAAACCCTCATACTCCCACCATCGATTCTTGGAGCTCCTTCCCCCCAGTTTTCATATTATATTTGAATCCACAATTTTGTTAATTGTCTCTACTTATGAGATATTATGTTAATTGCATGAAAGCACTTGATATTTTACTTGGCAATTGCAAATGCCAATAATTTGTCTAAATCAACATAGCCACTTACTCCATCTTACCTAAATAATCAAGTCTTAATACACTTAATAAAAATGACGCCTTCAATACTTACTCTTAGTATTATAACTAGTTATTATCATTCAACTTTAAACACCTACTTACTATTAGGATTATAACTAGTGATTATTGAAACAATAAGATTTATCTCCTTTGATGTTTTGTCAATTTCAAAATACCTTTTGACACAATGTTTACAAACAACTTTTAGAGGAGGCTAAAAGATATTGGGGTTCCTTTTTGGTCATTTCCAATTTTTCACTTTCTTTTTTTAGGGTTTATATTGACAAATTAGAGGATTCCCTAAAAGACACAAGTTGCATAAGCATAATGCTTGTAGGATTAATCATATCCTCCTATATGCATATGCCATTGTGGGCCTTTTAGAAATACACATCTTTGAATTTAACAAGCAACTAAAAATCTCTCAAAGGTTTATGTACTAAATCTATAAATACAAATAAAATAAAACAAAGGTAATGGTCATTAAAATGAAATAAATCACATGCTCTAATTTTGGTTATGAAAATAGCAACCTGAAAGAAGTCAATTTTTATGAGTATCTCTAAATTGATTTTCATTACGAGCTAGATTGGAGTTGTAGTGTTAAGAAAATAATTAATGGATGTTGGAAAGCATATTTTGGCCATTTTGAACAATTGTAAAGATGTATAATTTTGGTTTGAGGAAAAGAAAAGGTTGTCCTGACTATCCTATTGATTCTATATCTATTTAATATTTACAGTTGTGGTATCTTCATGAACACTTAGAAAAATAGAGCAAACCCAAAATCTATTGATAATGAATAACTTTAAGATTGAGTACAAAACATCCTATATTCCTATATCTCAAAAGTTGACTCCCTACAATTGAAGCTAAGGCTATGATTAAGGACTTAATGTACAAGTATAAGATAATTAGCATAAAGAATGAGATACATCACTAAAAACCATGGAAAGCTCAAAAATGTAGTAAAAGATGAAAAATAATTGTTCTAAAAAATGTTTCTCGACAAAGACATGATATCTAACTTTCAAAATATTTATAACTAAAAACAACCTTTATAACTTATTAATCCAAAAAAATAAAATAAATCTAAAAAATTCTATCTCTAAATTCTATTATCATAAAATAATATAACTAACCAAAATGATTAATTTAAATTTATAAATTCAATAAACCAAAATAATTAATTTAAATTTCTAAATGTAATAAACCAAAATAATTAATTTTAATTTATAATTTTAATAAACTAAAATTACTTTTTATAAATTATAATTATAATTATAATCATCCATTATCTCATCAAAAAATAACCTTAAACTTCAATCATTAAACTATAAGAAAATATACATTTCATGATCTCAAACCATAATCTCACTTAATATCCACTCTTCCGCTTTAAACATATTTGTATTTTATTCAAACTTTCAGTTAGAAAGTAAATAGATCTATTATATTTATAATACTTGGTTAAGGATATTCGATCCATGAACTGGTTCTGTTTGTAGATATATTTTATTAGATGCTTAAACCATAATCTTACTTAATATCCACTCTTCCGCTTTAAACATATTTGTATTTTATTCAAACTTTCAGTTAGAAAGTAAATAGATCTATTATATTTATAATACTTGGTTAAGGATATTCGATCCATGAACTGGTTCTGTTTGTAGATATATTTTATTAGATGCTTAAATCTTACTTGTTTCCTAAGTCATAATATTTAAGAATAATATTTAAAAGGAGTTTAGTCTAGGTTAACAGTTTACATATATTAACAGTAATATTAGTTAAATTACCTTACAAGCTTTTATATAAACATAATTTAAAATCATACGCTTACTTAGAAGGGTGCAGATCTAATATTTAGACATTATGAGTTTAGTTTGATAATTTATCTTTAAAATGCAAAGTAAGAGGATATGACGGTGCATAACATTAAGATTAAATATTGTTAATTTGTAATAAGAAGTCGAACAAATGCTAATTAAAAGGACTTCGTCTGTAAATCTAGGAAGAAAATATAGATCTATACAAATCATAATTTATTGAAAGTCCATTAGCTAATTCGAAATTCAAAATACAGAAGTAAAAAGTTCTAGACAACTATGCGTCTAGGAATTTACAGTTAAAAATAGATAACATTGTTTTACTAATCGAATTTACTCCATGAATATAGAATACACAAATATAGTATTAGAATATTCGTAATCATAGAATTTAGCTACTTCAAATCTAGAGAATTTTAATCTACAACATTTAAAATGTAAAGTAGAAACCTGGCACCAACGCTTTGGGAAAACAAGAGTGGAAATGCCATTCCTCCCGACCAACTCCCAGAGCATCCAAGTTACTTGCTTCAGAACCCCCGAGCCTATTTGCTGAACCACAAGAGAAAAATCTTAATGCACCATCTCTTGCATTATTCAGATGTTTAATCCACATCCAATGCTAGCCTCCTGCTACTCATGGACATACTATTATATAGTATTTTTCCTAGGACTTGGTCATTTATGAGCCTCCTGTTATTTAGCACTCAACTAGGAGTGCATACTTGATTTTTGGGGATGATGCCTCCTGCATCTTGAGTTCTCACTCAGTGGCTCCTGCCACTTGTCTTTTCCTCTTTTGGGTCAACAAACACTCTTCAACTGCTATATCCACTCTTGTCCCCCTCTCAACATTTTTATTAAATAAAATTGTTTTAATTACGAAATGTCTTATTCTTGACTTTCCTGTCAAAAATAATAAAAGAATAATAAAGTATTTTCAGCAGAGTTAATAATACTAATTAATTAATTCTCGGGGTGCTACATTAATTGTCTCTACTTGATGAGATATTTTGTCAATTACATGACACCACTTGATATTTTACTTGGCAATTACAAATGCCAATACTTTGTCTAAATCAACATAGGTGCTTACTCCATCCTATTTAGATAATCAAGTCTTAATACACTTAATAAAAATGACGCCTTCAATATTTACTCTTAGGATTATAACTAGTTATTATCATTCGACTTTAAACACCTACTTACTCTTAGGATTATAACTAGTGATTATTGAAACAATAAGATTAATCTCGTTTGATGTTTTTCAATTTCAAAAGACCTTTTGACACAATGTTTAGAAACAAATTTTAGAGGAGGCTAAAAGATATTAGATTTCCTTTTTGGGTTGAGGGTTCCATAACAAGGATTTACAAGATGGTCATTTCCAAGTTTTCACTTGCTTTTTTTTAGGGTTTAGTATTGACAAGTTAGAAGATTCCCTAAAAGACACAAGTTACATAGGCACAATGCTTGTAGGATTAATCATCTCCTTCTATATGCATATGCAATTGTGGGCCTTTTAGCAATACACATATTTGACCTTAACGAGCAACTTTAAATTTCTTGAAGGTTTATGTACTAACTCTATAAATACAAATAAAACAAAGTTAATGGTCATTAAAATGAAATAAATCACATGCTCTAATTTTGGTTATGATAATATCAATCTGAAAGAAGTCATTTTTATGAGTATCTCTAAATTGATTTTCACTAGGAGCTAGATTGGAAATGTAGTGTTGAAAAATAATTAATGGATGTTGGAAAACATATTTTGGCCATTTTGAACAATTGTAAATATGTATAATTTTGGTTTGAGGAAAATAAAAGGTTGTCATGACTATCATATTGATTCTATATCTATTTAATATTTATAGTTGTGGTATCTTCAGGAACACTTGAGGAAAATAAAGCAAACCCAAAATCTATTGATAATAAATAACTTTAAAATTAAGTACAAAACATCTTAAATTCCGATGTCTCAAAAGTTGACTTTTGAAGCTAAGGCTATGATTAAAGACTTAATGTACAAGTATAACATAATTAGCATGAAGAATGCGATACATCACTAAAATTCATGGAAAGCTCAAAAATGTTGTAGATGTGAAAAATAATTGTTCTAAAAATTGTTTCTCCACAAAAGCATAAGATATAAGTTTAAAACATTTATAATTTAAAACTTATTAATAAAAAAAAACCTAAAAAAACCTAACTCTAAATTATATCATCATAAAATAATATAACTAACTAAAATGATTAATTTAAATTTATAAATTTAATAAATCAAAATGATTAATTTAAATCTATAAATTTAGTAAACCAAAATGATTAATTTAAATTTACAATTTTAATAAACTAAAATTACTTTTATAAATTATAATTGTAATTATAATCATCTTCATCTCATAAAAATAAGGTTAAACTTCAATCATTAAACCATAAAAAAAAATATACATTTCATTATCTCAAGCCATAATCTCACTTCATATCCACTCTTCCGCTTTAAACATATTTGTATGTTATTAAAAATATCACATCCAATCTCAGCCACTAAACCCTAACAAACCTATATATTTCGTCATCCCAAACTATAATATCACCATGTCACTTAATATCCGCTCTATCCGTTGTTATTAACCACATGACTAAAACATATTCACCATCTTCCATGTTAGTTAAAATAGAATTTTAAATTAAAATTTATCTCTACTTTAAAATATATATCCGGATAATATTTATATTGATAATAGTATAAACATGCCGCAAACATGTTACAATTAGTCTATTTATAGAAATTTGTACTTTTGTAAGGAATATTTTGGATTAAATAGGGTTTTTTATTATTTTAGCTAGAAGAAAGATTGAGCAAATCTATATGTTTTATAATGTATAATCTCAAAATTAAAAGCAATACACTCTATCCTATTCTCTTTATAAAAGTGGGTTTTTTCCCTATGAGAGCCTAGCTATGACTAGGCTCATGTTGTAAAAGCACAAAATCAACAACATGAGAGACCATAACTTCCTAAGCTAGCTTTAAACTCCAGCTAAAACCATGTAAGACTTAAGCCACATTGGTATAAAGATACCACGGCCTCGTTAAACCATTTGAGACGAAAATGTTGCATTGCAAAATATTAATAACATTAAAAATATTTGTTACTTCTAAGTTAAAAAGAAACTGTGGTGTGAGAAAAATTTAGAGGCTAGAAGAAAATTAAGATATTATAAGGAGGTCATCAACCCTATCAAAAATATCTCTCTGTTTTAACTAATTTAAAGAAAAAAAAAATAGCCAAGATAAGAACAAACTTGTCACACCTCGGTTTTGACCCCGTTTGCATTAAAAATGTATATGATGTAAATATTGTAATTAATCATAGTGTGGAGCTAAAGGCAAAATCCCCACCATTGATTTATCATTTTATGTTTTGACGATTAAAATCGATGCTGATGGTATTTTGTGCTAGCCAAGCACATTATAATTTTGGACATCATGTAAATATGCAATTTAATTAAAATACCCACAACCAACTATGTCAATGCAACATTAAAGAGATGGGGGCATGCTTTCCTAAGGATAAGGGGGGGGCATTCAAACCTTTGAGCCAATGGGGAAAACCAAATGTCAAAGGGAGAACCCAACAAATTGTCAACTACCCATTTTGTCTTGTGTACCCAATCATTTATCTCTGCTAGAAATTGGTTGAGGTAGTTATTGCATGAGTATGGGAGTCAAATTCCAATTGGGAAGAGCACCCATTTTGGGAAAATCGTGTTTTGACTTCCTCGGCAAGTAAAAACCCAAAAACATATGCCCATTCTATTATGCATTCACATTTTCATTTTCCTCACCATTCTCCTTCATGTTGGGGCTCTTTCATGTAGCTAGAGCTTCCTGTGCGTTTACATTTCATGTTTTGGTTGTTTACTTCATTTTCCCCATGGATGAGAGGTCGTTTTTGGTAATGCCTAGTGGTTGGGTTGTCTCCCTCACATTTTCCTCTCATTTTCCCCATTTTCCATGCCTAGGAAATTCATTTTGTGTTGTTAAGTGAATGGCCAACAAGGATTCACGATTTTGGGGTTTATAGCAGTCATTTTTGGTCATGAAATGCCCAAAATCGTTGCTGAGTTCGAATTTCTCACACAGGGGTCGATTTCCCCATTTTACCAATCCATGTTTGGATGCAAAACGTTGCTTTTTCCTCTAACCCATAATTTGCATCTTGCTGTTAGTGCACCCTATGTTTTGGTTTGAACCGGTTTGGAGTGGAAGAGGGAATACTTAGCTTGATAAACCTAGTGTAGAAAGGAACCACACAGAGAGATCAAGTGGAGTTGGTTATTCTTTCTTGCACACCCTGAAGAGAATTGAAAGGGAAGGAATAGCCTGAGGGACTGTGTAGCAGAGAAGGGGATGTTTCCTTGTGTTGGGTGTGTAGGTGTTGGGAAAGCCAATCCAGATCTTGTGTAGGTGTCCATAGCTCTGTGGTTGAGCTCACTAGCTTAGCAATTCAACCTTCCACCTCCTTGGCAGCTTGATAAACCGAAATGTGGTTTTGGCTTGGATGAATTTTGATATGTCTTTGGTTATGTGTGACCTTGCTATTGTTCCCTTATTCCTTGTGGGAATCAAGCCCAGCTCAGGGGTGGCAATGGTGCTGATAGATTGATGAGCACACTGGCCTATGGTTGGGTGGAATGTTGCATTGACATAGCTAGTTGCGGAACAAACTCCTTCTCAAGATAAGTGCTTCTTGTGTTTAATCTCTGCAACTGTATTTGCTTGTTTTATGAATTATGAACATGAATGCTGTTTTGAAATGTATTTGCTTCCATTGTAGATTACATTGCATTATGCATCTCTGTAGGTATGCTAGTTCAATGTATTTTTATTGTTTATGTTCATGGGGCTTAGATCCCCGCTTAAATGATAGTAGCAGTCCGTACGTCGCATCCCCATCGGAGATGAGGGGACGTGACAGAACTCTCATGAGCTCCATACTGAAAGAGGTCGCTGAGAAGTTCCTAAAACACCATGGGTGGAAAGGATTTGTCATTTCTGTGAGAATATGAACAATGAGGATGAAAATCATTTCCTCTTAGAATGCCATGCTTACACCCACATTAGATCTCAATTTGATAACCTTTGTTGCAATACCAACCTTCCTAACCTTTTGACATGCCAAAATTATAGTAAGCTAAGGAAGCTTCTCTCCAAGCTCTTTAAGAATAAGAAACAATTTTAAAACAAACTAAATAATTAGTTTCTTTAAGTCCGATAAACCAAAGTTAACCACCACCACCATCATCATCATCATTAAATATTTAAAATATTAAATTTATTTATACTTTTAAAAATACAACTATTACCATTTAAACTTTTTAATAATATTTTAAAATCATTTTTTATTAAAAAATATATCAAAACTATAGAAAAAATCATAAAATTATCCAAAATGACATAATGCCAATGTAACAAAATAATTTCTCAAATAATTGTATCTTTATCACATCGAAAGTACAAATGAATTTGGAAAGAGAATGATTATTTATGCACAATTTTCACATTTTATTAGTTAAGTTTTAAGATTTGTTTTAGTTTAAAAATCTGAAAACAAATAAATTAAAATCTAATTTCTCTCAAATAAAAATATTTAAAAAAAATAAAATATGAAATGGATACCAAACCCTATTTCATTGGAAAAACAAGGTCAAATATATCTAATCTCGACTATTTAAGAAAAAAAAATTGAATTTCCTCACATTATATGAAAAATAATACAACATAGATACACATTCTTACTAAAATGAAGGTTTTATCATGAAAAATATTCCTAGTTAATATGGAACCATGGTGAATCCATCTGTAGCATTTAACATGAATACAGTAATCCATACATAAACATACTAATGATCTACAGCACATTTTAAATTTCCCCGTGTTTGCAGTTCTGCTTTCTAAAACTTGTTCAGTATCTAATGCAGTGGAAATAAATTCATGAAAGAAAAGCAAGTGCTTTGATAATGGAGAGTACAGTATACAGTATGCGATTCTGATTACCCAGAATTATTGAATTGAACGATGTAGAATTATCTAGTGAGATGGCCATGAGAATCCCTATTCCATGGTCCCTCGGCTGCTGGTACAGTAAATTCTGTGTTGAGGCGGGTGGAATTGAAGCAAAAGCAACAGTCCATTTCCACTTTGCCCAGGTGATGCTCTGCATCTGCCCACGCTTCTTCGTAATGCCCTTCGCCCGACACCAAAACTCCCAATCCCAACCCAACTCCTCTCTCATTCTTGTTTTTCTTTCTGTTTCTGTTGCTGAGGCAGCTCAGGCTCAGCTCCCACCGCTTTCTCTCCCTGTCCCCTGCTCTCCTGCATTCCATTCTACGCTCCTGCTCTCTCGTTTCACAGTGAGACAAGCAGCGTAGCATGAACCACGAACCTACAGGAAATTATCCATTATCAGTTGGCAAATACTTTGCTGTACTGGCATAGGAAAAGTAGCAAGTTCTAGTATCGCAACACCTGGTCAACACGGTAAACCAAATACCTGCAAACGCCACAAGCAGCACACGCCAAAGGCGAGCAATTTGACAAAGCGTCTTAGAATCATCCATTCCGCTGCCCGGGAGCATCAGGATTATCGGCTTCTGCTGGCACTGACGATCATCGATTCTTCCGGAGCTTAAATGAGGAGGCCTCGGGCTACCAATTGGCATGATGCTCCCCGTCACAACTAAAACAACCGCGTAAGCCTCTTCTTTCAGCTCCGGATCTTCCGGTTTGCCTTCCAATATCATGCCACACAAGGGTTTCCAGTTAGATGCGGAGCCATTTGGGATCTCTAAAGTTCATTACAGGATTATTTTCTCCGTCAAGTTAAAGATCCGGCTTAAGATAATTTAAATTTCAAGTTAAAGATCTAGCTTAAAATGATTTAAATTTCAAGTTAAAGATCCGGCTTAAGATGATTTAAATTTAAAAACTTTAAATGACAATTTTTTAGGCGAAAATCAAAGAAGACAAAGCGAAATAGAGGCCTGTACCTTGTTCCGGTGGACTCTGCCCACACGCACAGATGTTCTGATCGATGCTCGTGGTTATATCCAAGCGCTGAGCTGCCCCCTCTTGAATGACGAAGTAACCTCTCCATAAGCTTTTGACACATTCGTTTTGCCTGTAAACATCCAGGGACAATACCCCCGCGCTTTGAACCGCTAAATTTTGTGGGACTTTGAAGGCATAAAACCTCCACTTCAGTGGCTGCTGCCAATTCTGTCTCAATGCATAATCTTTTTAGGTTACTTACAAATTCAATTAAATATCCTTTTTTTTCATCTTCAGATGCAAATTCAACTCACATAGCTCCCGATTTGCACAGCGAGCTGATATTCGCAGAGACAATGCGGATTCTCCATGCGCACTTCGACATTCCTGTCATGAAATTTGCCAGAATAAATTTAAGCAAACAAGAAATCATGGAATAAAATAAAATGTAAACCCAGGGAGCCTGAAGCAATTATTTGTGTAACTTCACCCGTAGAGTAGGAAATCCCCGGCATCCGCATATGCCACATTTAAATGGAAGAGGATGACGATGACGACCAGCACGACGCTCATTTTACAAGAGATCGACCAGCTTCAGTGTTATGAGAGGCAATTACAGAGCTTACTAAACCCATCATCAAACCCTGGAGAAAATAATCTAAACACGATCAACCGCATTAGCCGCGGTGGAAAATATTCATCAAACCATCGGTAAAGTCAAAAAACGAGCCGAATCTCTTTCATAAACAATTTTTCAAATAAAATAATAATATAACAATAAAAATAAGCAATTTTGCAAACAATAATATATATAACAGTTAAAAATAAACAATTTTGCATAGACAGTCCCTAGGTACTTCCAATTTAGTATGAGGGAGATGTGCAAGGTTATATGGTACATCTAATTTTATGTGCATAAAAAGTAGTAACCAACTTATACCAAAAAATAGTAACTAACTCATATTCATATATATATTAATGTTAGCTTATAAAATTAAAATAAAATTTAATAAAAATAATTTTTTTATTATATATATTTGTTTATAAAATTAAAATAAAATGTTATTAAAAAATAATATTTCAAAAAATTGGAGACCTTTTAATGCTTGGTAGATCTCTAGATCTTGTTTGGAATAGATCTAAGTTGATTTAAATAAAATAATATTATAACACCAAGAAAAAAGCAAATTTTAAAATAAAAGAATAAAACAATTTTGTTTATTTGAAAATAAATTTAGAAATTTGATCTTTTATAGTGCTTAATAAACTGGGGCTTAAGATAGATTTATACTCATATAAATGGTTACGTACAATTATTTGATCTTTATTTAAACTATAAAAATATGGTTTCGACCCTTTACATCTCTCAAAAATAATGATGAAGAAAACTTCTCCTTGGAATAATTCAAGGTCTTCTACTAATTATATGTATGAATGATTGTTGTTGTGTACAAATCAACTAAATATTACTTTCATTGGAAAACAACCTTTGTATAGCCTACCTTTCTTCTGTGCAATCTCAAAAGTAGTACCAATCTCAAAAGTAGTACCAAAAAGAGATAACCATGAAAAAATTCAATTAGATCTCCAATAGCTTTTTTTTTTTTTTGGATAGATTGAACCTTTCGTTAAAGATTCATCCAAACCATCCAAATAAACATGAATTACACATGACATATTTGTAAGAAATGGACTCTATTTATCCCAACCATCCAAATAAACATGAATAATACATGACATATTTGTAACATATGGACTCTATTCCCTATTGTTGTAATGCCCTTGAATTAATAATTATTATTAATTTTGTTGGAAAAATGATTTATTTATTATTTTTATTATTTTTGAGAGAAAAGTCAAGAATAAAACATGTTGTAATAAAAACTTTTTTACTAAATAAATTAAGCTGAAGGGGAACCAAAGTGGATATAGCTGTTGAAGAGTGTTTGTTGACCCACAAGAGGAAAAGACAAGTCGCAGAAGCCACTGAGTGAGAACTCAAGATGTAGGAGGCCTCATCCCCAAAAATCAGGTCACAACTCCTAGTTGAGTGCTAAAGAGAAGGAGACTCATAAATGACCAAGTTTTAGGAAAAATACTATATATTAGTATGTCCATGAGCAATAGGAGGCTAGTATTGGATGAGGATTAACATCTGTGAAATGCAAGAGATGACGCATTGAAGGATTTTTCTCTTGTGGTTCAATGAACATGCTTGAGGGTTCTAGAGCAAGTAACTTGGCTGACTTGGGAGTTGGTTGGGGGGAACAACTTCTCCACTTTTGTTTTCTTAGCGTTGTTACCAGGTTCATACTTTATGTTTTCTTTTATGTTGTATAATATGTTTAAATACTAGATCTGAAGTAAATTAATGTAAATTCTAGTTGGTTTCAGTTAGCTTATTGATGTTAGACTTGAATCCTGCACCTAATGGATTGAAAATTACATTTTGTATATTCACATAAATGTGAAATGTTGTTCAACAAAGGAACCTTGATGAGGCATCCAAGCCTACTTTTATACTTTAGTAAGTTCAGATCAAACTTTTCACTAATTACATCAAAATTTACAAAAAAGAAGTATGTTTCCCAAGCAGAACTTAGTTTTCAGAGAATTTAGCAGAGTGCCCAATATAATAACATAGAGTATCATAATCCCGAGTATATATAAAAAAATAAAAAAGTAACTAAAAGAAAACAGTGTTGATTAGTTGATGAAGGGCTGATGATAGTATTCTTGGGTCAGGACCTCTCTGAACTCCTTCACTTTCCAGGTCCTCCTATGAGACTTGGTACACCATTTGGTTGTTTTCCCTGTAAACCCGACTGTAGGAAAAATAGTCAAAACCATGTAGAACTTCCCTGACAGCAAATAATAAATCTGCAAGCCTAATATTACTGTACTACTGAATGCCCCTGACCCAATTAATCACATTCATGGAGTCACAAAAACCATTGATAGTACTGCACCCTTGGTCAACAACAAAAATAAGGAGAAGTTTGAGGCTAAAAAATTTTGCATAATTGTTTTTTCCTCCCCCAGACCAAAGGTAAGTTCAAAAAAATGTGAGTTAGATAGGTAAAGAAGTGCTCCACCCCCACACAGATCATTCTGAGCCACCCCATCAAAGAATCCCCATGAGTTCTCCTTATCAATCTCTACCTACAAAACCTCCCTCTGATTCGCAACCCTGATATGCTGAGGGAAGGCAGTGCATATGCCAATACTCAATACATTAGTGATTTTGGGCATGCATATCTTATCCTAAAAAATATTAGAGTTATGGGCTAGCCAACAGCCCCAGGTCACCAAGAGAGGAAGAGGTTTATACTATTTCTAAGTCATGGACATCCACCATGTCTCCTATGCATGCCCCACCGATAGGGAAATCCCATTAGTCTCGAACATTCCAACCACACCGCTTTCATATAAGGGCAGTGAAGAAAAAATTTGTGTGTACGTCTCCAAATCTGATTTTCACATAACACACCAACCAGGGCCCTATTTTTTTTTTTTGTAAATTATCCCAACTAGGGCCCTTGTTTTCTAAAACACACCACATAAAAAGACGAGTTTTTGGAGGGCAGTTTAGTTTCCGCAACTTCTTCCACCACCACTCCTCTTCCACTTGCATTCCGTCAGCAATCGATAAACTATATTTCGCCTTGGGAGAGTAGATCCCACGAGAATCCACATCCCAGATGAGTTCATCCTCCACCTCATTAAACCATACTTGGGACCTGCCAAGTTCCCTCACATAGATATCCAAGGCCTCCTCATCTCGTGCATCCAGTCCAAAAAAGGTAGCCCTCCTCCAGATCTGAGTTCCCAGTCTTCTATGGTTCGAATCGACTAGCTGGTAAAGATAGAAGATACCCCTCTTCCCTGAGCTCCTCAATAGTACTACCTGGAAGAATGTGTTGTTGGCCACAACCTAACCAGGTATCCAAGCCTATTCTCAATTTCCTGCCATTACCCATGTGCCAAGCTAGATTTGATTCCAAGGCATAAAAATATTGTACCGTCGCATTTCATATCACCGATCCCCCCCCCCCCATGATTTTTCACAGGGATCCTAATCCAGTCTTCGATAGAATTAGGCCTATTGTATTTCTGTGCTATCACCGAGGTCCAAATACTGTCGGTTGATAAAAGACTCCAGCCACCTTTTGCAGCCAGGGCCTTTGCAAAGAGGAAGATATTTTTTAGGCCCTAACCACCCAACCCTTTAGGCACAACAATCCTTTTTCCATCCTACCCAAGGAGCAACCTGGTCTTCCTTCTTCCCACTCCAAAGGAATCTAAAACATGTCCGGTGAGCAGCTTTCAGAATGCCCTTAGGAATCCAAGAGAGTGACATCCAATAAACCATGATAGCCTTTAATACTGACTTAACTAGTACCAGTCTACCCGCATGGGATAGCCATTTATGACTCCAACCTCTCAACGTCTTTTCCAAATTTTCCAGCAGCCATTTCCAATCCGAATTTAGATATTTATTCGGTTTTAGATGAAAACCCATATATTTGAAACCTGATTCCAAACCAACAGGATAGTAAGGAAAAAGTCTGTTAAATTCCAATCTCTCCTCAACCCTAAGAAGATAAGTGGTGAGGGTAGACTTTCTAACATTAACTTCCATCCCAGTGGCCTCAGAGAACAGGTCCAAAATCTCCCTGAGGGTATGTGCATCCCTCACTAAGCCGAAGCAAAATATTAACACATCATCCACAAAGAGAAGGTGGGTAATGGACAAGTTCTATGAAATTTTAATCCCATTCAAATTCCCTTGACATTTTGCCTTGCTTATAGCCTTTCTCATACCCTTCGCAACCAGCAAGAATAAAATATGAGACAAAGGGAAGCCCTGACAAAGCCTCCTACTAGCATGAAAAAAAGGCAATGCCGCCCCATTGATCAAAACAACAAAAGAAACTGTAGTAACACAGCTCATAATCCATATGATAAAATATATACCAAAACCTAGAAGGGTTAGAAGCATACAGATATACAACCAACTTACTTTATCATAGGCCTTGGATAGGTCTATTTTCAAAACCTCCCCTTTTAGTTTCAAATTTTTCATACTGTGGAGACCTTCCTGAGAAACCCCAATGGCTTCGTGGATTTGTATGCCTTCCAGGAACCCAAACTGTTCTGCAGTGATGTGTGTTGAGAGCACAAACTTATGTATTTTTGCAATAACCTTTGACACCACCTTGTAAATACAGTTACAAAGAGATATGGGTCAGAAATCCCCCAAGGAGTTGGGATTGTCAGTTTTAGGAATCAGAGTAATGAAGGTCAATTTAAAAATTGTAGGGATGCTTCCAAAGATCCTGGAATCCTCTAGCACCTTCAACAAATCGAAACCCAACAAATCAAAAAGCGCTAGAAAGAATTCAATCGACTAACCATCTGGCCCAGGCCTTTTGTCCTTTTGAAAACTATAAAGAATTTCATTCACTTCCCCTTTTGTCACTTCAACCATCAGCACCCTGTTATCCTCTTCTTCAACAAATATCGGAAATAACTAAGCCACCCTGATAAATTCTACAATGGAGGCCTGTGGGGGCGCAACAAATAGGGTCTGAAAGTGTTCCACTCCAATCTGCGCTAGCTCCTCAAAAGAAGTTCGATCAATACCCATATCATTAGTCAAGCTCCAGATAGTATTTGTTTCCTTCCTACTATTAGCGTAGACATGAAAAAAATTGTGTTATCGTCCCCACATTCCAACCAAGTCACCCTACTCTTTAGTCCCCACATTTCCTCCTTTTCCAACAAGAGTGAAAATCTTCTGACTTCCAAATGAGCCAATTCCACCTTTGAGTTTTCATTCAAAAAACCCCCTCCCACCCCTTCATAGATCACAATTAGTTCAGCTTCCACCTGCTTTAATTCATCATCCTCCCTCTACCTCTTGTCGCATCCCACTCCTTGATAGCTACCTTTAAAAGTTTGATGCTGTCAAAAAAATGTAAAGTAGAAGAGCGAGGGATCTCGGGATTGAATGGTATCTTCATAGAGAAGATTAAGGTTCTAAAGGAATTATCCCTGAGCCAAACCTTATTGAACTTTATAGGGCTAGGAGGCTTAATAGGCCCTTCCTTTAGTTCCAAAAAATTTGAAAAATGGTATGATACACCACCACTCCCCACCCACTGTCCGAGTTGATAGTGTCTATCCACTATTTGTTCTTTCGCCAAGAAGCGATCAATCATCTTCACCACCCGACCTTCCCCACACCTATTATTCTTCTAGGTTGGTTTCATCTTGACAGGATAAATATCCAATATATTCTTCTCCACCATCATCCTAGTGAAATATCCAGTCAATAAATCTCCATGAGCTTGAGGCCCTGATACTTCCAAGTGACCTAGAGAGAAATTGAGATCTCCTCCCAATATCACTGAGTCCCTTCCCAGAAGTGGGATATTGAACAGAGAATCCCAGAAGGGGATCCTATTGAGATAGGGCCCATAAATGTTGAGAACAATAAAGGATTCACCTAAATCCAACACCTGAAAATCTAGACCAAGAACCGACTCCATACCTCAAAAGTTTAGGACCTTCATCATTCTTTCATTCCACCCTACAACCAACCCACTAGAGCGACCCTTCCCATCCAAAGTCTCAAAAGCCCACCCTGGAAACCAATGCTCCAACTTTTCTTTAACAACAACACCAACACCTAGAATCTCTTGTAACATTTAACATCCAGATTCCCAAGAGTAACCACCCATTTGAGATCTGATCTTTTACGAGGACCAACAATACCCCAACAATTAAAAGACAAAATCTTCATTGATGATGCCTATCTTGGGATCGAACATCTCTAAGTTCCCATTCAATAGATAATTTCTTCCTTTCTTGGCCTTAATCTGAGCCTTAGCCATAAAGGTTTTTCTACCCCTTCCATCTTTACCCAGGGGTCTTCCCTTGCCCAACCCACCCGAGGCTTTCTTGGCACTCGATCTCAGAAAATAACCTGAGTCTAGGGAATCTGTAGGAGAGAGATAGGGATCATTATCAAGTAATAAGGGATTAGGGTCCAATGATAGTGGTAAACCTTGAGAGGGAACATCAGGTAATAAGGGAAGGGGGGAAGGGGAACAAGGCAAGGGGGGAGACAAGGAGAGCTTTCATAAACCCTCCACCTAGTCCAATCCAGAAACATTAACATTAAAAAAATTAAAGGACAAAGAAAGGGCAAGAGAATAAATACCCGTGAAAGGAGTCTCCGACAACTCCATGGCCTCCACAAACTGGCCATAATCCACTGCCAACGGAATAACCAGAGCTTCCTCCTCCTAGTTTTTGTTCCCCAATTCCTCACTAGTAGGTTCACTTCTTGAGCCAAAGGAGGAAGAAGGCCAAGATTAGGGAAAACCAGAACCTTCCTCCGACCCCACACCCGTCTCCGTTTCACCTCCATGTTGTCATTGACCATTTAGATTGCGTAAAGGAACTTTGCACTCCTTCATAGGATATCCATAGGCATGGAATCTATGAAAACATAATGACACATTTTCATACTCCAACACTTGCTTGATCACACACGACCCCCAGCTAAGACCAATCTCTTCCACCAGTCCTTCGTTGACATTAATATTGACCAAAATATGAGCCACCTGCCTCTATTTGGTCTCCACAAAAGACATATTAGCTTCAAGGAAGGTCCTAAGGAGATTACCTATATTGTGCAAATGCTCTATCGTCTAGTAGTGTAGTGGCAGTCCCGGTAATCGAACCCATAGAGGCACATAATCAACTCTTTCACGACTAGCATAAAAAAGAGGATGCTAGGGTTTGAGAAGGAGCGGAGTATGGTCTATGGCCCAGTTTTGATTCAAAATCCACTACAAATGATCCTCTTGTCTGAAATTGAAGCCAAACCACCCTCAAGTGAGGGTCACAACCTCCGGTAAATACCCAATAGCAGCACACCAATTCGCATCTGCCCACCCAACCACTGTGTTAAGTGCAAAATTCCTCCCTAGATCCTTTCCCACCAAAGTCGTGTTCGACATTATCAAAACCCGCTCTCAACCAATATCCTTCCCTAGGACGTAATTGACCGCCACCTTCTACGATTTCATCCAGTTCTTCTTATTCTGCTTCACCGGACCCCTCCAGGGAACTTTATTATCCGAGTCGCTACTGAGGCCCGAACCCTTAGCTCTCCCACCAATAGAAAGAGGCTCGTCACTCTTCGATGATTCCCCTAAGAAACTAGTCGGCCCACCCTAAACATTCTCTCCCATCGTCCCACCACCAAAACAACTCCCCAACAGAACGAAATGACCCGCCCTACCCGAACCCGCTACCCCAAAGCCTTCATCACAAACCACACCGCCCTGAGTCTTCGCAGCAAATATTGAGGGCATACCAAATCCAGCCTAACCCCCCACAACATTCCATTCAGGCCTCCCTAACAAATCCACCCATTGGTTTTCCCCTGTGAAAAACTTACTGCCCACCTGAGGCGTTTCCGGTGAAGACAAAAAAACTAGAAAATTGGAAGGAGTGAATACTGCCTTCGTCTGCACAGGAAGAGTGTAATCCAAGACCATTTCACCAAACCCCATAGGTGGAATCCCTTCCACATATCCCAACACCTTTCTACCTGAAAACCTCTAGATATCCCTCTCTTCCTGCTGTTCACAAGGAACAACCCCCAGGTCACCACCTGTCATGCTAATCGGTAAGGAGTAATCATTAACAGTTTTTAGGGAAACATGAAACCCAAGCTACATACCCTAATTGCTATCTGCTTCTGTTAGTAAAAATGCACAGTAAAAATAGTATTAACCCTAGCACTTCCAAGAGAAGAAAAGTAAAAAAAACCAGTTACTCAAGTAATGAGTACACGACCCTCCCCGAAAACCCAAAGGTGCAGCCACACATGTAACCAAAACATTGACAATGACAAACTATTGACCATGGCAGGACCCTATTAGCACTCTACAGTGGCACAGGCACTTAGAAACCCTAGTCGCCATCCGCCTAAATTTGTATAATATATTCCTACATTTAACTGTATATTTTCTGTTAGTATCGATTTTCCCTAAATATTTTCTTAGTTTGTATACGAATCTAAATTAAGTATGGATCTCTAATCTTACTGGGAATCAGTTAATTTTTATCAGATTTACACCATTGTATGGTTTCATAAAACTTATAAATATATGTAGATAGAATTCTATTCAAATCCTGTACAGATAGAAGTATTGTAGGTTATAACTCATGTTATAGTATAGAGTTGGAATCCACTTAAAAATAGTATTCATCCTATTTCCTCCCCGAAATAACAATTTTAAGTTATAATCTATTGTTATAATATAGATTTCTAGTATTTAGTGGAATCCACTTAAGTAATATTTATATTATTACAGACTCATAGGTTTTCAAGTCAAAGTATTTCAAACTAAATAAGACCTACACATATACAGATCTAATCATGAGAAAGCAATGAACTTATCTTGGGTAGCTATACTTAGGCCTAATTAAAAACAAAAACCATATTCAAATTAACTAAACTACTTACCAAGATTTCAGAGGACGGAAATCGAGTCTCTTAGGGTATATATTTACCGAACTTATGATAAACTAAATAATATTACAACTATGGAAGAGCCATTCTAAGTTTAGGTGAAAACAAACTCACAAATCAAGAATCCTAATATATTAACATCCATGGAGCTTATGCATGATAATAGATAAAACAAAACAAATCCTTAACTAACTGATATACAAGTTACAACATTACATTCATGGCCTTGAAGGATGAGTTACAACACCAATATTGCTAACTGTAACAGCCGAGTATTTAAAAACTTAAATATATCAACTCTAGTTAAGATATCATGACCCTAAGGGTTGTATTCATTTAAGGCGACAAACACCAAAATTTTAGGGCCGTAAGTCCACAACATGGCAACCCAAATTGATACAGAGGAAGAGCCACACATATCATAATATCGAGTCACTTAAATGTATAGTACACTGCAGATATCATAATATAGAGTCCCTTAAAGGTATTTTCTTAAACACATAAATCACACCAAATAAAATATAAATAGAATTGCAGGCAAAGCTATCACTTGTATTACATATCACAACATAATTTTTTATGGTCGTAAGCTGATTCCATAGCCACCATCACATCAAGGTACCAAATACAACAATATGCATTATATATACAAATATTATATAAAAAATAAGTATAATGCATTTTCCATGACCGTAAGACCATCCATAATGGCAGCCGAAGGGTTGAACATAATCAACATAAATATTGCACACAATAAAACTAATGAAACATCACTGGGTTATTACCTAGATGAATCCGGTATTCGTTCGTTTAAACTATAAAAATTTTATTTAAATATATATTACATAGTGGCTATAAGACCATCATTGATGGCTTCCACTGTAATAATCTAAACACCAGTGTTATAAAACATAATGGGAATAAGACCCAGCTTCAAGGGCACCCCAAACCCTACCAGGGTTTAAATTAAACTAAAGTGTTTCATTACATCACAGTGCCAAGTTAATGGCTATAAATCCAAAACAAACTAAGAAGGGTTTTAAAACAATCATTTACGAATTTAAACCCACAAAATCACTTATCTTAATCATTGCAGCTACCAATAGAGCCCTCATGACCTTTACCCATCGTGATTTGCAACCACGATTTGGTTGGGTCAACTTGGGTCACAACAATTAAAATTTGTTTTAAACAAAACTGAAGTATGGACCAGGGTTGAGTACAAACATACCTAGGCGTTTGGAAACGTGGGCTTGGGAGGATGAGACCATGTCACCTTCCTCTCCAGTGTCAAAACCTGCAAGTGGACCTTTTACAATCAGTTTTAAGTACATTGCAATTATATTTAAAAAACTAGAAATAATCTTATAGAGTTTTGAAATTTTACCTTAGTGTTTGGCAACAAGGGCCAGGGTTCGGCTCATTCGAGCACCCTTATCCCTCGACAGTCTGCAGACACCAAGAACATATTATTAAAATGAAGAATGTAAATTATTTTACAACCCTTTTAATTTGCGGATTGAAACTATCATTTTTACACCCAATGATTTGCAGAGTAAAAGCATGTAGTTTTTGCTTACCTTGGTAGCAGAATGTTCATGGTTTTGAAGCATCGATAGGCGCGTTGGAGCTCTAGTATAGTTGGTGAACCAGCGAGGAATACTGAGCAACCTTTTGTTACCTCAAGAACCAGAACACAACACCATCTACACTGTAAAAACCAAGTAGGAACAGACAAAGAGCAGAGCTTGGCCCTAGGTCAACCTATGAAAAGAAACAACTCAAATATGAAGCTTAGACATAGTAAAGACCCTTTTAAAAACCCTATTGAAACATTAAATCCATGTGTAGGAAATAGATTCACTCTACGTGTTGCCTCGTGCGCCTAGCTCCACCAACTAGACATGTTTTAATTTTCAACCGAAAGTACCAATTAATGTATGGTTGAATCATTACCAAATCGAATCATTGCAAATATAACTATGGATATTGTTTAATTTCAAATGACATAACCTATGCCTTGGATCATCGAAGCATAATATATTCTATATGTTAAAAAAACCTTACAACATGCCAAACCATCCTTTGCACGAATACCACACTATGGACCATGTATTGTAAACTATGCTAGAACCTTCGTGGAGGTAGAACTATGGCACTCAATGCCCTCATGAGTTATGCCTATATCCGCACCCTCCTTTCCACCATAAACATAACATGTGCTTTATACAATACCTTTGAATAAATGCTTATACCTTAGCGCTAGGTTAGGCCAATGTATTGGAAATTGTTTTAATCATAGCATAGAACTAGGAGTAAAAACATTAAAATTATATTGCATGCATAGCGTGGCTTATGCATGATAATGTATAAATCATTGTTAAAATAATTGAGATAGTATTTACTCCTTCACATTGAGGACTGTAAAGAAATGCATAAAAACCAAAACATGTAGGGTCATGCCAACAAGATAGTATGTAAACCCTCATTTTTATTAATATCATGAGGTCACCGTATGGAGAACTATACGCTTACAAAACCTAAGATTCTCACACTTAGGGGAATATCCGTAAACCCATAGTATAAACTATGGTAAGACCAAGGCCCTGTAAAATAATGTAATTGACAGGTTGGGTCAAGACATGGATTGTCTCCCATGCCATGGGTTAGTGCAACATATTATAAAGATAAATAGTTAAATAGACATGTATAAACAAAGTACATCACTTGCTTGAACATGGATGAAGGTTTAGGAAGGAACTCGCCATCATAACCATCAACAAATCCTGTCGTAATCAACATGACAAAGATATTAATAACAACATAAGTAAATATGGAGATATGATAAGTAAATGTAAAAGTAATGCATGCATTTTATTTATTTATTTATGATTTTTAGGTGTCTTATATAATGGTATCAGAGCATGGTTACAACACTAGGCCTGAATCGGCTCAACACTAGAACTGGTACAAAAAACATAAAACTAACTTCTGTTTTATTTAGGTTAAATTGTCTTACAAACAACAAATATAAGAATAAATATATTTTGCAGGAAACATGGTAGATGCTGAGATGCTTGCAGAAGAAGAACGTAACCCAAAAAATCCTTGAAATCGTGAAGAGGGAAACTTAATGGATAGGGAAATTTGGGTAGACTTAAACGACAGTCGAGATAATAAATTTGAATTACAAAGAACTGTCAAATATTTAACGTCTGAATTTAAAAAAAGTTAAAGAAGATAATGAGAGAATTGTAAAGGTTTGGGAAGAACTAAATGTTATTATGTCATCTAAGATCAATAACGATGAAAAATAAAAAAATAAGGATTCTGAACAAGAAATACTTCAAACTGCACCTTACAAGCGTAATGGTAGAAAGCTGGAATTTTCCAGCCATAAACCTGAAACTTCTAGTGAAGAGTCAATTAAACGTCATCGAAAACAACAAGAGTCAAGTGAAAGTAGTGATGATAACAAAAAGAAAAATAAATACAGACCCTATGAGGAAATATCTGGGGAGTTTAAGAAAATTAAACCACCAATGTTTAATGGAGAAATCGAGAATGACGAAGAGGCAGAATCCTGGTTGTTTGGAATGAAAAAGTATTTTCAAATATATAACTACTCTGATGAATTAAAAGCTAAAATGACCATCTATAATCTCAGTGGAAAGGAATATATATGGTGGCAAGACATAAATAAGGTTAAGGGGATAAAAGAAATACATGTAACTTGGAAAGCATGTAAGAATATTTTCAAAAGGAAGTATTTATCATAACAATATTATGAAGATAAGGCCAAAGATTTTTATGAACTAAGACTAGGAACCATGATGATGAAAGAAATATGCAGTAAATTTTTAAGCCTACTTCATTACGTTCCTTACATAATTGATGAGAAACCTAAAATACAATGGTTCCTCAATTCTTTTCCTATCATGTTCAAAGAACTGATTGAGTATGACAATCCGAAGATGCTAGAGGAAGTGATGAGAAAGACAAACTTCTGTTATGAACAAAATAAAAATAAAAGGGAAAATGTACCAGCTTGGAAGAATAAAAGGACAAATTATTTTGATCCTAGAAAGAAGCAGAATAAGTTCCATAAAAACAAATGAAATAACTATAGGGGATATCAGGGTAATAACTACAAAGAATTTAAATCCAAAATTCTGCAGTAAAACAACCTTCTATTGTTCTTAAGAAGAACCCAATAGAAAAACAACCCTTAAAATGTTGGGAGTGTGGAGGGCCAAATTACTTTAAAGATTATCCAGTAATGAAAAAGAATTTTAATGTTCATTCAATCCAAGAAGTAGTTACAGTTGGGGACATGGCAAGGAGCATGCCCAAAATCTGGGCTGCACTAGAAAACTAACAAGCAGACCACCAGACTTCTATGGTTGAAATTGAAGGTACGATAAACGATAAAACTATATCTATTTTAATGGATCCAAGTGCAAGCCTCAATTATACATCACCCATAATAGTTGAATTATTCAAATTGGTACCAAAAAAGTTTGATAAGTCATGGCTAGTACCGTTAGCCACCGGTACAAAACAAAAAGTTACTAGTCTTGTTAGAAATTGTAAATTGATGATGAATGATTTCCTTATGCATGTTAATGTAAATATCCTGCCATGAGGATCCTATGATTTATTAATAGGAATGGATTGGATAGAAGAACATAAAGTTGTGCTAAACTGTTTTTGATAAAACCTTTACATGTACTGACGATAAGGAGATAATATAAAGGTAAAAGGTATCCCCAGGAAGGTGACAATCAAAGAAATCTCTACGTTACAAATGAAAAGATCAGTAAGAAAAGGATGTAAACTGTTTGTTGTCTATATAATTAATGATAATGAAAATGATAAAAAAATTAAACTAGAAGACATACCAGTCTTGAAAGAGTTTGAAGATATATTTTCGGAAGAAGTCCCTAGAATTCCTCTGAAAGGAGACATTGAATTCACGATCGATATGATACCCGAAGTGGTACCAACATAGAAAGATCCATATCGAATGAATATAATAGAACTTACAGAGTTGAAATCGTAGCTACAAGAACTACTCAATAAAAAGTACATTCAACCTAGTTTCTCTCCCTAGGGGGCATCGTTCTTGTTTGTAAAAAATAAGGACTGAACATTAAGATTGTGTATAGATTACCGATAGTTAAATAAAATGACCATTAAGAACTGATACCCACTCCCTGGGATAGATGATCTATTCGATCAATTCTATAGAGCAACTATCTTTTCAAAGATAGACTTAAGGTCTGGTTATCATCAAGTACGAATAAAAGATGAGGATATCTTTAAAACAACATTCAGGACCCATTATGGTCACTATGAGTTTTTCATAATGCCTTTTGGGTTGACAAACACACTTGCTGCATTCATGTGTTTAATGAACAAAATTCTAAGTAACTACCTAGATAAGTTTGTGGTTGTCTTCATCGATGACATACTAATCTACTCTAAGAATGAACAAGAACATAAAGAACATTTAAGGATAATTCTACAAGTGTTAAGATAACAACAACTTTACGCAAAATTCAGCAAATGTGATTTATTTAAAAAGAAGATTCAATACCTCGGACATGTAGTGTCCAAAGAAGGAATCCCTGTCGATCCTGAAAATTTAAAGGCCATCAATGAATGGTCAGTTACTAATAATGTATTTGACATCAGATCATTTATTGGGATTGTCAGGTACTACCAAAAGTTCATTGAAGGATTATCTAATATTTCCTACCCCATAACTAGTTTACAAAAGAAAGGTAAAAAGTTTGAATGAACTAAAAAATGCATGTTAACAAACTAAAACACCTATTAACTACCACCCCAATCTTAAATATTACTGATCCATTCAAGGATTTTGTCATGTGTACTGATGCTTGCAACGAAGGGCTAGGTGGAGTTTTATTACAAGGAAATTATGTTGTGGCATATGAATATAGGAAATTAAAAGGCCATGAGAAAAGCTATGTGACACATGAATTAGAACTTGTTGCCATAATTCGTGCCTTAAAAATGTGGCGGAATTATCTATTTGGGAGAAAATTTCTACTTATATCTGATAACTTAAGCCTTAAATATATATTTTATCAGCAAAATTTGAATGTGAGGTAGACAAGATGGTTGTCCTTTTTAAGAGAATATGATTTCGAAACCAAACATATAAAAGGAAAATAAAATAAAGTGGTGGACACTCTAAGTTGACATGCAAATTAACTGTTTGCAAGCAGCAACTATGAATATGATCTGGAAAATCAGATTCTAAGTGCTAAAAATTATGATAAGGAATATCATATTTTAAAAGAAAAGACTGATAAAAACAAACATAACCAAATAAAAACATATTTCGGCCTAAACAAGCAAGGACTATTGCTGCATGAAAACAGGTTGTACATACCAAACATAACAGAAATTAAACTTACAATTATGAATGAGCTTCATAAACAACCGTATTTTGGACATCCTAGATACCAGAAAATGATCACTATGATCATAAACGATGTCTTCTGGCCAAACATGAAGAAAAAAGTGGTAGAATACTTAGCTCGCCATCTTGAATGTCAGCAAGTTACGGCATAACCTCAACATTCTGCAGGATTGTGGCAGCCATTACCCATTCCAGAATGGAAGTGGGAGACAATTAGTATGGATTTTATAACAGGCTTACCGAAGAATTTTCGACAGCATGATTCAATCATGGTCGTAGTTGAAAAATTAAGTAAGGATGCTCATTTTATTCCTGTTAAATCTATCTATAAAGTTGTTACATTGTATATATTTTCATGAAAGAGATATTAGAGATACATAGCGTACCAAAAGTAATAGTCTCAGAAAGAGATGCAAAATTTACAGGTAACTTCTGGAAATCCTTGTTTAAAGGTTTGGGAACACAATTAAGTTTTAGTATTGTATATCATTCACATACGGATGGGAAGATTGAAAGGGTAAATCAAGTCTTAAAAGACATGCTAAGGATGTATGTCATGGACAAACCAGGTAAGTGGGAAGACTACCTACACCTAGTAGAATTTGCATATAATGATAATTTTCAAGTTTCTACAGGTATGAGTCCATTTGAAATATTATATGGAAATAAGTGTACTACACCAATATCATGGAGTTGTTCAATTGTGTTGTCACCTTTCACACACCTGGGAGTTAAGTGCAACAGAAATATTCAAGCCGCTAGGTGTGTCCTTGGGGGCAAGTCTCGAGTCAAGTACTGTCACTTGATCTTGACTCCTCCATTTAGGCCAAACTCCTAATGAAGCCAAGGGGAGTGGTATCTAAGAAAGAGTTCAACTAAGGATCTTTATATTTTAGTTGTTAATGACAAAATTAAGTTGTTTTTAGAAGTTTTTGGTAAATAATTCTATCGCAAGACTGATGAAAAATAGCATAAACATTCAACAACATATAACATGAGTGTATAAAGATTAACATTGACAAAACTTATAATCAAATGAAAATAATAATGTTGTGTACTCAGACCAGTGCAAATGGAGTCAAAATTGTTGCTGAAACAAAAATGTTTTGCAATGTGTCTTGGTCAGTTTTAATTATTAAAGATGAGTTGATTTAAGGGAAAGGGGATTCTCAATATACTTATGAAGTATTAAGAATATGTCTAGAAAGATGACAAAATTGGTTCCTCACTCAGAAATGTGGGCTGAATCAGAGCCTCTAAGAAGGTGTTCAACACTACACCAACAAGGGTGTAGCCTAACTGTATCTCGATGTCACTACTCATTGGTTCCCGCTTCCTTTGAGAGTTTTTCCCAATAATGTCAAAATGTGTTGTGCCATATTTTCACAATGTTTCAAAGGTTGTTGATTTTATTGCTGTGAGTTAATTATTTACATGTGGATAATTGATCAGTGTGCATTCCTTCTTTTGATTATCCCAAAGCTCAGGGCAGACCTGCAATGGGAAAGAGCATACACTAGGATGGAAAAATGTTTGCTCCAATTGTATTAAAGCAAAAATATTTTGGCAGAAAAAATAAAAACTAAAGTCTAAAAGAATCCACAAGCTATGTGTCACTTTCTGGTCATCCACCAATAATCTACAAGAAGCCTTTGGTTGGTGGAGAGAGCATACTTCGTGGCAATGAGTGAGGGAACCAAATTATTTAAACAAATTTGAACATGGAAAATAAAAGAAATAACTAATCTCTACAACCTTTCAAGAAGGCGTATTGTGTGCGTGTGATTGTTAGAAAAAATCAAACGACGAAAGAGACACTACCAATCCCCCAGGGGGGATGAAGTGCAGGTCTTGTGTAACCCACTTACTTTATTTATTAGTTATGATTAAAAAATAATAAAAATGAAATTAATATATGTGTTAGATCCTCTAAAACAGGTCTAAATACTTATACAACTTTATGGAGTGAAGGGGAAAGAAGAAGAGGGGGAAATTGAGGTTTTTTGGTGTCCTAGGAGACCCAAAACTTGAATTTTGAGAAGAGATTCCTCCTATTTTTCTTTGTAAATTCTAAAAACCATAAATTTAAATAATTAGAATTTTATAGAATGAATAAATAAAATATAAAAACTAAAACTAAATTTAGTACTTGCAAAAGGTTGGAAAAATTTAATAGTTTTTAGAGCATTGAAATGACAACTTAGATTTAGTAAAAGATGATTCTTTTTTATGCATTTCTAAATCTAATTTATCTGATATTGTAAATTAGTGTATTGAAATTATCATACTTTTAAATCATATCTATCAAATTTGCATATTCAATCTAAGTAACCGGACAAAGGAGAGAGAAATGCTTTGAGAAGATGGAGAAAAACTTCAAGCCTTGCTTGATATTCTTATGGAAACTTTGGAGACCTTGTATAAATGAGATGAAACTTGAGAGATTATCAAAGAATAAGAAGATACAACTGAGTTCAAATGCTCCTTTGAAAAAGTAGCCTACAAAACAAATCTATGAGAAATCCCTGCATAAAAAGAGTTGGATCTAGTGTACTAAAAAAAAATGAAATGAGAAAGAATTGAAATACAACCAAGTATGAACAGCGACTATCCTATATCTTGAGATCAAAATACCAGTAAGAAAATTACAACATTAAATGGATACTCTATGTGCCTTAGGATGACCTTCTAAGCTAGATGTAATAGCAATTTTAAGCAAAAAGGAAGAAATAATTCAGAATTTTAACAATGTCAACTCAATACTTGCAAGAATTCATCTCATAACACCGAAAGGACCTCCAAATTCCGCAATTTTATTCATCAAATAGCAAAAATACAAAATAGCATAGGTTTCTTGCATCCATCCTCAACAAAGGAGGAAAACCTTGCTTTTATAGCAAAAAAGAAGCTCAAGGGGTGAATTTGATAGGTGTGAGGTGTTTTGGGGGTTGAGAAAATGGTCAAGGAAGGAATTAGTGTTGGAATGAAGGGCTTACACCTATATTTAAGTGTCCCACTTGGTTTGGGAAGCCTTTATCTCCTCTAATCACTTCATCCAAGTGGCAAAACCACCCTCCATGAGTGAATTTGCCCCCCTTTTGTGGAAGTAACTTAGAGCCCCTCCTTTAATAGTTGGAGATCCTCCTCTATGCTCATAAATGTGCCAGACAAGATACCTTTGATTTAGGGTTTGGATTTTCTCCAATTTTCCCATTTATTTGACCCTTTGAGCCATTTTGGAGAGAAAATCCAAATTAATAATTGAAAATTACTAATTTGACTCTCAAAAGTGGGTCTAGGCGTTAATTTAGTTCCTTGGGTCCAAAATTGAGCATCCCCATGACCAAATTGGATCCCTAGGCCCAATTTATGACCTTTTGAAATATTACAACTAAAATACACCTTATCAATGATTTTATTCAAAAACTAAAAATTAAAAAATCCTAGGGTGGACTTATCAGATGTTCACGAAACTCTAGACATATGACTATAATGGTATAATACATAGACCCTAGACTTTAACAACCTTTCTGAGAAAAAAATTACCAAGCTCACCATCCCGACTTTGGAGGATTTTGAGTGAAAAACTTGAAAATTATATGTCGCTTAAAAAAGCGTCATATAACTAACAAGGGAAAAAACACTCAAGGATGATGACCTTGATGACTAAATCTAATAATTCCAAGAATTTTACATAAAATAACCTCATTCTATGTCATTTACTTGAAAGGGTGTGAACATCCAAAAGAGGCCACAATTGGCCCTGATGAAACCACAGAAGTTCCGAGCATTGAGTAAGAATAAGTGATTTGTTCCGATCCTTGGTGGCTCACTTGAAAAATAACCTAAGTGCAACTTAGTGGATAACAAGTTGATAAATTAATGCTAGGGCCTAATTTATTAAAAGATATGGAACTAACCGTGAAATAGGTACAACAAAATTTGAAGGCTGCCCAAAACAGACATAAAAGTTTTGCTGATTTAAAAAGAATTCCTATAGAGTTCCAGGTGGGTGATCATGTGTATATAAAGGTAAATCCCAAGAAGAGTTCCTTAAGACTGAGCAAGTATTCAAAATTTCCATTGGTTGCATACTAGTTATCCCTACCACCCAATATTAAAGTGCGTAATGTGTTTCATGTTTCTATATTAAAAAGATATGTTCATAATGTTTCTCATGTGATTGATTGGAATGTAATCCAAGTGGAACCCGAAGGAGAGTTCCAAGTGGGGCCGGAGAAAATTATCAAGAGGAGATAAATTTTACTCTGGAACCGTACCATCGGACAAGTGAAGGTGCAATTGAAGCACCTTAGTTCAGAAGAGGCTACTTGGGAGCTGGAAAGTGATACGCGGGAGACATATCAAGACTTATTCCAAGAGGCTTAAATGGAAAAATAAAAAAACAGAAATTTTATAGCACCGAGGATGGTGTTATTTTGAAGGGAAGCTGTATGTAATGCCCCTAAATTAATAGTTATTAGTGATACTGATGGAAAATACTTTATTTTTTTATTTTTATTATTTTTGATAGAAAAGTTAAGAATAAAACATTTTGTAATAAAAATATTTTTATTAAATAAATTATGCTGAAGGGGAACAGAAGTGGATATAGTTGTTGAAGAGTGTTTGCTGACCCACAAGAGGAAAATACAAGTGGAAGAAGAAGCTGAGTGAGAACACAAGATGCAGGAGGAATCATCGCAAAAAATCAGGTCACAACTCCTAGTTGAGTGCTAAAGAGTAGGAGGCTCATAACTGACCAAGTCCTACGAAAAATACTATATATTAGTATGTCCATGAGCAAAAAGAGGCTAGAATTGGGCAAGGATTAACATCTATGAAATGTAAGAGATGTCTCATTGAAGGATTTTCCTCTTGTGGTTCAACGAGCATGCTCAAGGGTTCTAGAGAAAGTAACTTGGCTACTCTGGGAGTTGGTTGGGAGGAACAACTTCTCCAATTTTGTTTTCCCAGTGTTGGTGTCGGGTTTATACTTTATGTTTTCTTTTATGTTGCAGAATATGTTTAAATCCTAGATCTGAAGTAGATGAATGTAAATTCTAGTTAGTTTTAGTTAGCTTGCTAATGTTATACTTGAATCCTGCACCTAATGGATTGAAAGAATCTATTTCTAAATATGTATAGTATATTCCTACATTTAACTATATGTTTTTATGTTAGTATCTATTTTCCCTAAATATTTTCTTAGTATGTATTTACGAATCTAAATTAAGTATGGATCTCTAATCTTACTGGGAATCAGTAAATTTTTAATAGATTTACACCACTATATGGTTTCATAAAACTTATGAATATATGCAGATATAAAACTATTCAAATCCTGTACATATAGAAGTATTGTAGGTTAGAAATATTTTTGTAGTACAGATCTGCATTACTCATTCCATACAAATGGAATCCACTTAAAAATAGTATGCATCCTGTTTCCTACCTGAAATAACAGTTTTAAGTTATAATCTATTTTTATAATATAGATCTATAGTATTTAGTTGAATCCACTTAAGTAATATTTATATTATTAATACTCATATGTTTTCAAGACAAAGTATTTTGAACTAAATAATACCTACACATATACACATCTAATCATGAGAAAGAAATGACCTTATCTCGGGTAGCTATTCCTAGGCTCAATTAAAAACAAAAACAATATTCAAATTAACTAATCCACTTAACAAGAATTCATAGATTGGAAATCGAGTCTCTTAGGGTATATACTTACTAGAATTATGATAAACTAAACCATATTACAACTATGGAAGAGTCGTTATAAGTTTAGGCGAAAACAAACTATTGGCAAAAACCCACCAACAAAGCCTCCTCGACAAGGGTTCTCACTTTGTCGATGCCCAACTAGCATGATCTCCTTGAGAACTGGCCCAGATAGGTTTCACCTTGCCTAGAAACACCCGCAGAGTGGATGAAGTATCACCCGAGATGTTTGAGGGAGAGATGTTGGAACCAAGTTTCCGGCAATAAGAAGGGAGGACAAGGCATCATCAAATCAACAACATAATCATCAGATTGTTTAGAGATAGTTAATTAGTATCGCAACATTCATCAAAGATCTATCAGCATAACTTACAGATCACTGAAAGATCACATCATTCACTTATTCATTGCAGTAGTGTCATTCATTCATACAACAAATTCAGTAAACATCAATCATTGACATCGCATCACATAGAGACAAGAAAGAAATAAGAGACAAGATCAATTTAGGGTAACATCCATCATGTCATATTACTTCTGCACAATAGATCCAAATCATACAGTAGTTTCTCCACAGCAGGAGAATTATCACAACCTAAGACTCAATATCTCGTCAACACAGACAGAGCCAAAACTGCTCAAGAACAAAATGAAGTGACAAGATCACACATAGTTATCCGATCACAAAATGGATTGATCGATTGATCTTCTGCATCAATGATAATTTACAATTTCAATTCTAACTCTATATATTATCTTGTGCCTTTACATCCAAGGTCCAATTCTAACTAACTTGTAAAAAACTAGTGACTTATATCCACAAAATATGGTCAATCGATACAAAATTGCATAATAAATTCCAAAAATGGTTATTCTTCTACCTATCATGCTGATTTAGTCCCGTGCAGTGTCATGTGAGCTTGCACAATATCCACAGTGCTACGCAAATCACTTACCCAAAACCCCTGCCAACAGGCCCCCAAAACAGTCTTGTGGCTCGTCCTCAAGCCACATTAGGTAGACAACATGTACTCTGTCATCTTGGTCTTGAAGTCCTTGAACTACTATGAAATATCATGAACTTGGAGCTTGACTTGTTCAGTTGTGTCCTGATAATTTAGTAGGTCTTTCTTCACTGGGTGCGCCTCCCTGGCCTTGCTATCCACCATATTCCTTCCTTTTTGTACCACCTGTAGTGTAACGACTCTTTTAAAGCCAACTGCCCGCCAATTTATTGGAATTCATCCAGCTGGGTGCTGCACTTGCGCTGGCATTCTTGGGATCTGGAGGATCTCTATTGCAGGTCCTTCAACTCTTCAGAGCATGTAATCTGAACCATGAGAGGCATTTCTCTCAGCGATGTCTTCAGCATCGTCCACTAAGCTTCAGCTTCCTACGCTTGCTTGGTCAATTGGTCCAGTTGTTCATCCTGGATGACACCCTACCAAAACTATGTTGTTTCCTCGATGATCATCTTTGCTTCTTGCTCCATAGCTTCAAATTGGTCCGTGATCTCTTTTATGGTATTTTTTCGCTTGAAAATCTGCTCAAGCGGTGTCTTAGGGTAAACAAGGGAATTCAACAAATTGTTGGTCAACTAGAGCTGGGAAAAAACTTCCCCAAGTCACTTGGCCTTGGAAACTCCAATGAGTTATGTCATGATTTCATATATGTGTTGACATGCCTCGTAACCAGCTTGCTCAAATGAACCGCAACTAGCACAGAGCTGCACTTTATCGACAATGAGGTGGTCTTGCTCCTTCTTTAACTCAGTGATTTCTTCGGTGGATTTTCGTTGTAGCTCTTCTTGTGCTTGCTTCAATGTGGAAATATCCTGCACCTTTTCTTTTGCAAGTTTCTCTTTGAATTGTCGTAGCTCATCAGCTTCTTCATGCAGCTTCTTAGTCGCATCCTGTGACTGCACGTACCCATCACTGAGCTCCTTCTTCCTGTCAGCCAACTCCTGGCCGACGACCTGCTGCAGCTGCACTAGAACCTGAGTAGGTAACTTATTGAGATCAAAAGAAATGCTTGGTAATGACTGTAGAAATGATTTCACTTCTTTACTGCCTGCATCGATTGCAGTCGAGGGAACTTGAATGTTCCTAGCCCGCGGCTTGGTGCTAATCACTGAGAATTCCTGCATTAAGACCCTCTCTTGTGTCATTTTTGAAACAACATCATAAATAGAGTCTAACTTAGCTCTTACCGCAGCGAACCCTTCTTGGTTGGACTGGCGCATGGTTTGTGCCGCGACATCGGATGAGTCTGTGATAGCCTAGTTGAGCAGCTGCAGTTGGATCTCCATCACATAGTGCATGCTTCTTCCCGCGTTGAGGTCTATGTTCCTTTTGGTTCAGGTCTCCTCCAATATGTGATGTGATTCTAAATCAGATTCTGTCAACGAATCTCCATTAGAGTCGTGAATAGTTTTCTCTGCTCGGATAGGATTGACAGGGGCATCTACTGGAATCCTCGTGGATATATCCTTTGCACTCACAGGTTCACTCCATTCATTTGACCACTCCTAAACTATGGCATCCAATTCTTCATCTACGATTTTATAGGCCATAGGAAGCCATTGCTTATCAGGGTCCCATCGCGCCTAGATATAAATGGAATGAGGCTCGATAGCAAACTGAAGGATCCTCTGATATTTGAATGTTTTAGAATTGGATAACTGGGGAACCTTGATGGTAGTGGCTTGCAGTGCTTCCCAATAGACCCAAAAAATGGATCGCACAGTCCTTCTGTCGACCGGGCTCCTTGAACCACCACAAGTTCTGATACCATGTGCCTTTGCACACTTCCACAGCAATGACTGATATCGGCTGGTAGTCCTCCAGCTCCATCCATGTGACTAACGCAATGAGAATCAATAACCATCTGTAAGAAAACGGTCGTTCCCTGGCCTGAGCGGTGACAACATATTCTAGCAACTAGTTTAACAGAAATAGGGACCAGTTCATTTGTACGCCCGAATTGCATTGGACGGGTTGATTCTTTCGGACGATCTTGCTGGCCAAAATGCATGCCTCGATTCACACTACCCACTCATTAATATTGGAGATGTGATAGGTGCGACCATCGTGCATCAATCCAAATCTATCCTTCAATTGTTGGGCAATCTTTTTGTCATTTTCTTGCCCTCTAAGATACTGCACCGGATCTTCCCTGACCTTTGGTTATCCCGTAATTTTTGAAATTAGGTTGACCGCGATAGGAATAGGGTTGTTTAACCATATAATCCTACCATGAAAGCATGCCAATGTTTGTTTGACACATGCGTGTGCTTCATTCAATCACCCAAAATGAGGCATATTAATGAGCCCCAACAACCCAGACTTGTTCAATCCCTGCACCCATGGGTGAGGAATCTGTTGGATAGGCGTGCCGGGCACCGTAGGAAATGACTGGTAGGGTTAATCTACTACATCCTTCAACAACAAGAAATCATGGTCTTCATACTTCATCTTGACCAAGGCAGGTATGATACCCACCAAGCAAGTCATCCCGTTTGGTAGCGGCGACAACTTCGGTGGATACTTCTGATTCTTGGTGAGCTTCTTTGGCTTTACCCCAGGTTGCGTTGGAGTGAGATATCTAAGGATATCATTGATGGAGATGCCCCTAGGTACCACTAAATTGATAGCTCCTGAGCTTGATGGTCTGGTATGTGCAGTTCCCTCACGTTGCACCCTAACGAAAGTGCACATGTGTCTCTTCTGTGGCGGTGTGGAACTGGGATTCTGGGCCTTCTGCTTCCCTTTAGGGATCGAAAAGGATCCGACTGGAATGTTCATGACTTCCTCTACAATTTTCATGGGACAAACAAGGGATTCCTACTTGCTTGAAATCTCGACTGTGTCGGGATTTCTCAACATGCCGCGCTCAACAATCCTCACAATGTGAACGAATACACTTCAATTTCACTCCTTTTCGATCGCGCGAAATTCTGCTTCTGTACTGAGCTCAACACTTCACTCAATTCAAATAAACAATGCCTTGCACCTGCATCCCAGGCCTTCTTATATCCAATTACTGATCCAATCTCATCGTTTCCAAATCCACTGTGTTTATCATGACCAAATCCAACATTACTGACCCCAAATCCATCGGCAATCTCATATCGCTAACGGTCAGATCGGTCATAAATGTGCATCGCTTCACTAAGAACCACTGGCTAACTACTTTACCTATCTATATTTATTGCTGATTTGACCAACTCGCAGCCCTGCGACTGTTGCAGGTGGTATTCCTCACACCGCTACTGATTTCTATCCTTACACAACCTCTTCATCTGTGCTCACCTTGCTTCTATCTACCTAGTATATATATATTTTTTACCCTTGCATAGTGCCTCAAGCATTGTGCGCCTCAGGCCCGTCCTATAGGGCTTCAAGCGGATTCCATTCACAAGTTTAGGCATCACAGCACCATCTAATTGTTGTAATTGAACTGCACCCCCAGAATTAATTGAATGAACAAGATATGGGCCTAACTAGTGCATCTGTAACTTACCTGGATGCTTCATGAACCTGCTTTCATATAAGAACACCAAATATCATTGTGTAAATTGCTTATTCTTAATGTGGTGATCATGCCATGCCTTCTGTCGATCCTTCTCGATGCATTGGTGGAAATCTGCGATAATGCGGTCCTCTTCAAGCTGGATCAACTATGCGATGTGCTCCTCTAGTGCTTCCGCATTATCCATGCCAGTCGCAGCAGCAATACGTAGACTAGGAACAATGTATTCCATAGGAATGATTGCCTCTTGCCCATATACCAATTTGAATGGTGTTTGTCCTGTCATCCTTTTACAAGTGGTGAGATATGCCCACAATACTGCTAGAATTTTCAAATCCAATCGTCATGATTAGAATTACATACCTTTGTAAGCGCAGTTTCCAATATTTTGTTGAAGGCCTCGACTATCCCATTCGGTTCCGGATGGTATGGTGTGCTTTTCTTATGCTGCACCTCCAACTCCTTGGTTAGTGTTCTCACTGTTCAATTGATAAAATGACTGCCCTGGTCACTCATCAATAACCTGGTACATCCAAACTGTGTCACAATATTCTTGAATATGAACTTTGCTGCTATCGGAGCAGTGCATTCTGCAACTGGCGCGGCCTCCTTCCACCTTGTCAGATAGTCAGTTGCTGTAATGATGTAATGCGCACCAGTCCTCTTTCCTGGTGGATTAATTGGACCCACCGAGTCCATAAACCATTTATCAAAAGGTTGTAGAGTTACCTGTGGCACAAGTGACATCTCATCCTGTTGTGACGGTTTGTCAACACATTGACAGACATCGCAGCTCCACGAATAATATGCTACATCATTATGTAAAGTAGGCTACCATAACCCAGCATGCAACACCTTACATGCAGTAACCCTTCCTCCATAGTGGCCTCCAAAATTCCTGCATGCACTTCTACTAGAATATGTCCTTGCTCATGCCGTAAGATGCATCGTCGCAATATTTCATCTAGTCCAAGTTTGTATAATTACCTAGCAATCAGCTGGAAATTCAAAGCCTTCAATACCAACTTCTTCTTCTGACTGCTCGATAGGTCCTCTGGGGAAACTCCAGTTGCTAATAACTGAATTATTGGGGCATAATGGTCATTTGCGATATCTACCCGAAATAGCTGCGCATTAGGCAATCCATCATCAATATTGGTAGGTTCTTCTCTTGTCTCAATGTGGGACAGATGATCAGGGCCAACATTCAACCGTCCTAGCTTCACAATTATCTCAAATTCATTTTCTTGAAAAATTAGCAGCCATCGACAGATCTTCCCCCCCAACACAAACTTATTAACCATATATTGCAAAGCAGAGTGGTCCGTGAACATTTTGATGTGATCACCCAACAGATAGTACCGAAACTTTTGTAGCGCGTAAACCATGGAAAATCCTTCTCTTTCAGTGGTTGTGTAATTTCTTTGAGCAAAATATAGATTCCTACTTGCAAATGCGATCAGATGATCCAGGTCACCCTCACCTGGTTGCGCAAGTACTACCCCCAACGCAACAGAAGAGGTGTCGACATGGACATGGAAATCCTTGTTCCAATCAGGGAATACAAGTATAGGCGTCGATGCCATGTTGGCCTTTAGTGTGTCGAAGCTTCCTTGACACTCTTGATTCCACTCAAATGCAGCATCCTTCTTTAAAATATTCTCCATAGGGGTAGTAATCGCAACGTATCCTTTGATGAACTTGTGATAGTGCCCTGTGTGTCCCAATGTTGCATGAAGCATCTTCACATTTGTCGGTGGCGGCAGACTAAGGATAAGCGCGATATTCACAGGGTTGACCAATAGACCTTACTTGCACACTATGTGTCCTAACAACATCACGAATGGCGCAAGAAAATGCACTTCTTTGAATTCAATGCAATTTGATGCTGTCAGCACCTTTCCAGCATCAATCGCAAGTTTTCTAAATGATCCTTAACCAGACCATAAACTGTCTAATCATCCATGTATACCTGCAGGAACTTATGAATGAAATATTTGAACACAACGACAACCACCCGAGAATATATCGCTGGTGCATTATTCAATCCAAATGGTATGACTTTATATTTGAAACAACCCCATTCAGTGACAAATGTGGTCTTATGCTGATATTCCTTTGTGATTCAGATTTGGTGATACCTCAAAAAGCCATCTGTGAAGGAGTACATCTCCTGACCGCCTACCCCTTCAAGTACCTCATCTGTAAAGGGAGTTGGAAAAGGATCATGTAGGAAGGCATCATTCAACTTTCTCAGGTTGACACAAATGCGAACCTCTCTAGTTTTCTTGTCATAGACCACCATAGGGCTTATCCATTCTGATTCTTCGACAGGCTCAATGATTCCAGTGTCCAACATCCGGTCGAGCTTAGTCTTGACACATTCTTTGTATCACGGGTTCAGTCGATATGGCCTCTATCGCACAGGTTTCCATCTGGTTTCAACAGGATTTTCATCTCCCCTAGATCCCCTAATATCCCTTTCATTTTCGAGAACCGTGTTGGAAAGAGATCATGGAACTCGTGTAGTAGATATGTGATCTATGGCATTGTTTCATCGTCCCAATAGTCCCTAATATTAGCAAACTTTGGGTTCTTTTCTGTCCCAATGTTAACTTTTCTGAGCTTCAGGGGCTAAATCATGGGGTCAGTTGGTATGTCTGGTGATGAAACATCGTGACTTCCTTCTGATTCTATAATGTTGGAATTCCACAGCTCATCGTCATCTTTAGGTTCACCAAACAGATTGTAACATGTCATCATGGATTGCATATGACACTGCGCATGCAGATCTCCAGGGTATGCGGCTGGTACAACCTTCAATAATACATCGCAAATGAGTTGGAGTGCATTGTGGACCTCAGGGTTAGCATCCTGAAAACCGAAAGTCTACGCAAAGAAAACTGACACCTCCTCCCAGGTAGTTATAGTTCTGCGCAGTTCTACCGCTACATACCAGGATCTAGGCATCTCATCCAAAATATGAACAAAAGCATGGACCCACTCATCCTTGGGTCATGATACCCATGAGTCCTGACATTCCATCAAATGACCGGTGGGGTCATTCTTCCCATCATATCTCCCAGCTTGATAGATCCCTGATTCACCGAAGTGCACCATCATCAATCATCGACACTGTTCCCATTCATGGATTGTTTGCTTGTGAGTCGCCCACCAGCATGCTATGGTGGACTTCAATGCTTCTTTCAATGCCAACAACCTCTATGTTTCAAACACTTTATTTTCAAATTCTTTGAGGAATCTAGACAAATTTGGCATCCCCTCGTAGATCGAAAACTCGATAATCTTAGTCGCAACGCGACGTAGGGATTGCGTGACCAGTACACACTTTATAAAAGACACCTCATGCAACCGATTTTGTCAATTTTCTAAAGCATCATCAGAATCAGAGGACGCAAAGCTAGTGTTGCACCATTCGAGGTTTCCATTGACGATATGGTGGATATAGTATTCAGATATATTATAGCCATGATCCTAGCCTCTACTAACTTCATCCTTGATAGGTTCAATATATCGGCGTCCTTCATGAGGGTCCATGGGAGAAATGACCCTGATATCTTGGTTTTCGAATGTCATAACCCGCTTATTGAAATTGATAACTTCCATGCTATCATTGGCCCATCCAATCCCCAACAGCATGAGATAAGATCCTCCATCATCAACGACTTCAATAACATCAAAATCAACATATGTATTCATACCTTCGACATCAACGATCAGGTTTGAGACACGACCAATAGGCTAAACTTTGGCCTGATTTGCTAGTCGCAGTTGCACATGAGACCATCCCAATGTTGGATTTCCCATCAGCTTCCAATTCTGCTCGGTCAAAATATTCACATCCGACCCGAGATCCAGAATAATTGAATCGACTTCATAGTCCTCGATCTGGATGTTCATTCTCATCACTTTTCCCATCTTTCTCTTCTGGAGGGAATTCACTGCAAAATCCTTCAGCATCTTATTCCGGTGGTATAACAACTTCTCAATCTCAACAAGAGCCTCGAGATCTTTGCCTAGAGATAGAAATCTCTCAAAAAACTGTTGCAGGGTACCATACTATCGTGATGGTCCTGCCTCTACGGATGGATCAAAAGTAGATGTCATTTCAACAACATGTGACTTACCCAGATTTATCCCGATTGCATGCTTGGCCTCAAATAAGGTATATTTCTCTATCACAATATAAAATGTTGCCTTTTTCTTCCCAACAAACTAAATTGGTTCTGATACTGCAACTAAGGGATTTTTTCGGCCTACCACTTCGCAATCAACTGAGGGAAATTTTCAACATTATGCTCGCTTACTGTGTAGTATGTACACTGCAAACGAGGAAACCCCCTCTGGTAGTGTCCGAATACTCCACAGTATTAACACTGGATTGATTCTCAACCTCATATTCCCCCTCGTCTGAATCCTCCTCCTCGTCCCCTAAATCCTCCTTGAAATTCTCCTTGTCGCTGGTACTATGGTTGAGTTTCTTATTGATATTGTGGTTGGGCTGGCTGTTGCGGGGGATTCGGTTACTTCTGAATGTAGTTCACTGCTTGAACATAATTCAGTTGAGGCTAAGTGATTGGAAATTGATTATACTGCGGTTGCGGTGCAAACTGTGGTTGTGCTACAAACTGCGGTTGTGGTGCGAACTGTGGCTGCAATGTTAACTATTGCAGCGACTGTGATGGAATAAACTACATTTGTGGAGGTGGTGCATACTAAATCTAAGATGTTGTCTGCACCATCTGCAGCTAAGGCTGGAAGTGCTGGATCGCACAGGGATCCTCACCCTTCACAAAGTATGAATCATATGTTGTCTCTTGAAGCAAGTCATAAGCTCGACAGTCTTTATCCTCGTGCCCCACTGAGTGACAAAAGGTGCAATGCAAACTTTCTGCCTTTGTAAAAATATTCTTCATGTAGCTAGATTTGTCGTGTTGATGCCCATATACCTAACATACATGACACCATAGCACACCAGCGCAACCTAATGGGTTCGGTGCTCCTGAGAGAAAATAATTTCGTAAATTCGGACAGGTGCCCTTGGTGTGTCCATCAACATGAAACCATGTAGACCAAAGGTCATCATGTTCTTATTTTTCCTTCTTGATATCTTATAGCTGGAGTGTCAAATTTTCTCGTTGTGCCTAAATATGGTTCATGCCGACTGCAATCTCCCCAATAGGCGAAGCTTCTAACTTCATCGCGAACTCCAGATCCTCTCTCTGTGTCACGATCTTTTGTTGCATTAACGGTTGTTAGATGTGAGAGGCCTGCGCAGTGATGAACCACTCCTAATGTTGAACATCGCTCATTTTGAAGCTGACTCGGGCCATCAACGTATTAAACCGTTGATCAAAATCCCAAACAGTTTCATTCAGGAACTGCTTGATCTCTTTGAGTTCTGTAATATACTGTGCCTCAAATAGCCCTTCCCGAATCTCATTCAATGTTTTTTTCGTGGTTCCATGAGGAACTTGCATGAATCCCATGTACTAGTCAAGACCACGACCCCTGAGGGTGGTCACCAACTGGATTTTCTTGATATCACCATCCAGGATATATTTAGCAATCTAGACTACTTCACACAAGAACTGGTACTACTTTAGGTCATCATTCCCATTTCCATGGAATATTGGTAGCTTCATCTCGGCGCCCACCATTCTGGGCCTTCTTCCTCCAAATGGTACTCTACTACTAGACTGTTGCTGGCACGTCAGACAAGTCGACGTAGAGTGCGATTTTTTACCTGTTGGTGGAGTAGTGCATGGAGGTGTGGAGACGTTAATACTGGGTTTTGAGCTTACTGCTATCTTGGGCATAGACTGTATCTGGTCATCCTCATCATCGCTGTAGGGTCACTTTGTCCCATGTGGTTGTTCCTTGTGACCTTGTGTTTCGATCACAACAGGACCTTCCCCTTTTCTTTGCATCTTCTCCTATCAAAACCTTGCTCCTCCCCTTATACAATCACTTGTTTCCTCAATGACCCTCACAGTCTAATCATAGCTCATACCCATCCACCCTTTATCTTGCCATTTTCCTCCCCCCTTTTGTTGCAGTGTCCACAACCTCCGCACACCAGAGTTACACTACTCAAGGTGCATTTTTAGAATACCCTTCTCATAGACAAGCATCTTAATAGATAATTGTAGAGACAACAAGAACCTACCTTGTGTTCTGTTGAAGAACTCTCTTTCTGTTTCATTGTATGACTTATTGGTATCTACTGAAAACTCGGTGATATCTCTTTCCAAAATACTATCCAGCCATACTTCAATAGCTCGCGATGCTTTTTTGTTAGCTTCTTGCAGTTCCTGGATCAGTTTAGGGGTGTAGGATATCGTCTCATCTCCTTGATGGTTTTTCTTCTTATAAGTGAACCATGCTAGCCAAATACAGTATGATAGGAAATTCATAGAAGAACCATTCGTGGATATATCTGGCTAGCCAATCGTTTGTCGAAAACTTCAGATTTTGATTCTCTGTTTCAGCAAACTCTCACAACTTTAGGTTGAACCAATCTTCAATCTCAGATTTATTTGGATGCCACAACATATCCTCCCTTCAATCGCAATAAGGTCCCGGTAACGGAACCATTTGTTGTAAAAAACCCACCAACAAAGCCTCGTCGATAGGGGTTCTCACTCTGTCGACACCCAGCCAGTGCGATCTCCCTGAGCATTAGCCTAGAAAAGTTTCACCCTACCCAAAAACACCGGCAGATTCGATGAAGTCTCACCCGAGATGTTCAAGGGAGAGCTGTCGGAACCAAGTTTCCAGCAGTAAGAAGGAAGGACAGAGAATTGGCAACTCAACAGCATAATCATTAGATTCTTTAGATATAGTTAATTAGTATCATATCATTCATCACAAATCTATCAGCACAACTAATAGATCACATTATTCACTTATTCATCGTAGTAGTGTCATTCATTCATATAATAGATTTAGTAAACATCCATCATTGAAATCACATCACATAGAGACAGGATCGGAAATAAGAGACAAGATCAATTTAGGATAACATCCATCATGTCATGTTACTTCTATGCAACAGATCCAAATCATATAGTACTTCTCCACACCAGGAGAATGATCAAAACCCAAGATTCAATATTTGGTCAACACAGACAGAGCCAAAACTGGTCAAGAACAAAATGAAGTGACAAGATCACACATAGTTATCTGATCACAAAATGGATTGATTGATTGATCTTTTGCATCAATGATGATTTACAATTGAAATTCTAACTCTATATATAGGATTGCGCCTTTACATCCAAGGTCTACTTCTAACTAAGTTCTAACAAACTTGTGACATATATCCACAAAATGTGGTCAATCCGTACAAAATTGAATAAGAAATTTGAAAAACCATTATTCTTTTGCCTATCGGGCTGATTTGGTCTTGCGCGGTGTTGTGTGAGCTTGCGCAACCTCCGTGGTGCTGAGCAACTCACTTACCCAAAACTCCTGCCAACGCAAACTCACAAATCAAGAATCCTATTTTCTTAACATCCACAGAGACTATGCAGGATAATAGAGAAAACAAAACAAATCCTTAACTGACTGATATACAAGTTACAACATTACATTCACGACCTTGAAGGCTAAGTTACAACACCAGTATTGCTAAGTACTGTAGCAGTCGAGTATTTAAAAACTTAAATATCTCAACTCTAGTTAAGATATCACAACCGTAAGGGTCGTATTCATTTAATACGACAAGCACCCAAATTTCAGGGTCGTAAGTCCACAACATGGAAACCCAAATTGATACAGAGGAAAAACCACAAGCCAACATACATAAATGTACAATACACTACAAATATCGTAAGATTGAGTCCCTTAAATCTATTTTCTTAAATGCATAAATCATGCCAAATAAAATATAAATAGAATCCCAGGAAGATCTATCACTTCTATTACAGATAACGCCATAGTTTGTTATGGATGTAATCTGATTCCATAGCCACGATCATAGCAAGGTACCAAATATGACAACATGTATTATATATACAGATATTATTAAAAAAATGAAGTATAATTCATTTTCAAAGACCGTAAGAACATCCACGATGGAAGCCGAAGGGTTGAACATAATCAACATAAATAGTGCATACATTAAAATAACAAAACATCATTGGGTTATTATGCATTTGAATTCTACATTAGTTCGTTTAAACTAACAAAAATATATTTAAATATACATTACAAATCTCCTATAAGATCATCATTGATGGCTTCCACTGTAATAATATAAACATCAGTGTTATAAAACAAAATGGGAATAAGACCCGTCAAGGGAAACCCAAACCCTACCAGGGTTTAAATTAAACTAAAGTATTTTGTTACATTACAATTCCAAGTTAATGGCTATAAATCTGGCACAACCTAAGAAGGGTTTTAAAACAGCCATTTATGAATTTAAACCCACAAAACCACTTATCTTAATCATTGCTGCTACCAATAGAGCCCTCACGACCTCTACCCATTGTGACCTACAACCACGATTTGGTTGGGTTAACGTGGGTCAAACAGTTAAAATATTTTTTTAAACAAAACTAAAATATGAACCAGGGTTGAGCACGAACATACCAGGGTGTTTGGAAAAAAATCCTGGGAGGAGGTGACCTTATCGTGTTCCTCTCCAGTGTCGAAACCTACAAGTGGACCTTTTACTATCAGTTTTAAGTACATTGCAATTATATTTAAAAACCCAGAAATAAACTTACATAATTTTAAACTTTTACATTGGCATTTGGAAACGAGGGCTAGGGGCTGGCTCCTCCGAGCACCCTTATCCCTCCATAATATGCAGACACCAAGAAAATATTATTAAAAAAAATAATGTGAACTACTGTACAAACCTTTTTATTTGCGGATTCAAACTATCCTTTTTACACCCAATGATTTGCAGAGTAAAAGAATCCAGTTTATGCGTACCTTGGTAGCATACTGTTTGTGGTTTTGAAGCATCGACATGCGCGTTGGAGCTTCGGTGTGGTTGGAGAACTGGTGAAGAAGACTCAACAACCTTTTGTAACCTTAAGAGCCAGAACAAAACACCATCAACATTATAAAAACCAAGTAGGAACATACAACGAGTAGAGCTCGACCCTCGATCGACATCCAACAAGAAACAACTCAAATGCAAATCTCTAACAGAGTAAAGACCCTTTTAAAAACCCTATTGAAACATTAAATACAGGTGTAGGGAAGAGATTCACTCTGCGTTTTTCCTCGTGGGCCTGGCTGCATTGTTAAATCGTAGCCAGGACATGTTTTAATTGTCAAACAGAAGTACCAATTAATCCATGGTCGAATCATTACCAAATTGAATCATTGCAAATACAACTATGGATATCATTTAATTTTCAATCATATAGTCTATGCCTTGGATCATCAAAGCATAACATATTTTATATGTCAAGAAAATCTTACAACATGTCAAGCAATCCTTTGCATTGAATACCACACTGTTGACCATGTATTGTAAACTGTGCTAGAACCTTCGTGGATGTAGAACTATGGAACTCAATGCCCTCATGAGTTATGCCTAGATCTGCACCCTTTTTTCCACCATAAACATAACATGTGCTTAATACAAGACCTTTGAATAAATTCTTATACCTTAGCGCTAGGTTAGGCCAAGGTATGGGGAATGGTTTTAATCATAACATAGAACTAGGAGTTAAAACATTAAAACTATATTGCATGCATAGTGTGGGTTATGCATTATAAGCTAAAAATCATTGTTAAAATCATTGAGATAGTATTTACTTTTGCACATCAAGGACTGTAAAGAAATGCATCAAAACCAAAACATGTAGGGTCATGCCAACAAGATAGTATGTAAACACTAACTTTTATTAATATCATGAGGTCACTGTATGGAGAAATATACACTTATAAACCATTAGATTCTCACACTTAGGGGCAGATCCTTACACCCATAGTATAAACTATGGTAAGGCCAAGGATCTACAAAATAATAGAATTGACGGGCTGAGTCAAGACATGGACCGTCTCCCATCCATTAGGCTAGTGCAACCTATTTTAAAGATAAATAATTAAATAAACAAGTATAAATAAAGTAAATCACCTGCTTGAACATGGCTAAAAGTTCCAGAAGGAACTAGCCATCGTAACCATCAACAAATACTATCATAATCAATTGGAAAAAGATATTAATAACAACATAAGTAAAATATGGATATATGCTAAGTAAATGTAAATGTAATGCATGCATTTTTTTTTTTTTACGATTTTTAGGTGTGTTAAAATTGTGCCATTGAGTTCATAGATCCAGAAAAAAAAGAAACCATTCTCTCTTAAAAAAAATATAGGATAAACATGTTTACAAGCCTTCATCCAAGTGCAAACACCATGGAAAGGTGGTTAACAAAGCATTGGTTAACCAAGATCAAGGGTCTTGTAACTCTATTTTCCTTTGGTATGAGTTGAGTTTTTTTTTTAAGAAAAGGGAGGCTAGAATTTGTTTTTCCACTCTAGTACTTCATTGGATATCAGGGACTGGTTGATTGTTAAACTTTAGCCTTGAAGAGGATATGATAGTATCCCATGTATGGATCACGATGCCTCATCTTCGATTAATATTCAAAGATGAAGTAAAATTATTGGGAACAAGTTAGGTGCATATATCAACAAATCTAAACCAAAGGTAATTTTGTTTTCCGGCATTAGAATTTGTGTAGAAGTGGATATAGAGAAGGGCCTTCTTGGGGCACTTCAACTAAATCTATATAATCAAATCCATTTGGAAGAGTTAGATTATGAGAATCTCCCTTTCAAATGCAATGCTTTCCGTGAATACAAGAAAAGGTCCTAATAGGAGTATCTACCTCCTAAGTAACTTGAAAAGAGTAACAAGGAGAAAGAACATAACCCATTTACACTAGCAAAAAGCAAGACAAAAAATAGAATATGGCTCTATTAGAATTATTGTGCCATCAAATATTTAGAGCAATGAGTGCAATCAAATTCTTAATTATTATGAAGTGAAGGAGAATGAAAAATACACACTGAACAAATCAAATCTCACAGGAAACGGACAAGTATTTCTTATTTAATTACAGTATCAACTTCATTACATGATCCGATGTTAGAATGGTGTTACATAAGGAGGAATTCAAATAATTAGGGATGGATTTGAATCCACCAACTAAATCTAACTGTATCTGACTGCATGGCTAACTAAATATGTCTAAATTACTATCGAAGCTGACTAGCTAAGATCCAGTTTTATAATTCAGTCTCTCAATCAGTAATAATCAGTTAAACTAGTCTAATTGAGGTGGCAAGTAAGACATAGGTGAGAATAGACACCTATACACATGCAACCATGCAACACTAGAACTAGTTGAACTGGAGGACATCTAACTGAATGTAACTGAATCATAACTAAGCTTAACTAGTTTCCAAATTCCAACAACTGAAGGAGGTTGATGTCAACACTCCCAGTGGCTCCTAAAATGTAGGGATTGTTCTAGGAGGCACCTAAACTGATGCATGCAACTGCAGTCAGTCTCAGTTATCCTCTATCAGTGTTCCCCACAATCTAGTGACCGGTACATGTTTCCCCACTAGGACAAGTGGACCCCATGGTACTAGTGGACCGTATAATAACTAAATGAATCCTAAGTTAGGAAAATATAATATAATAGACAATTTAGAAAAGGAAGGATTATTAATCCTAACACCCCGCCCCCCTGAATCCTAATTTGGACAAATGTGGGCCCTGGAAACAAAGCCAAAAGTCACCCATGTACAATCTAAATGATAAAAAAAATTCTCAATAAACTGAGGAAATAGGGGAAAACCTCATGGAAACCCCCCCTCAAGATAAGCAGTGAATAAGGAAAAAAAGTTCAAAAACTTGCAAAATATTTTGTTGCAAATTGCAGTAGTAATGCAGTATTTTGGTTCTTTTGTGCAGAAACATCCTGAAGCTATGCATGTCAACCTGTGAATCCAAACTAAATGATTATGTTTGGAGGAATCTTCCTCTTTGGAAGAAGAATAATATGCTCAACTGAATCACAAATATAGACAGTTGCTAGATGAAAACTGGACCCATGTAGAGCAACTGAAATGAACTGATGAGAGAGAAAATGTGCTTGAGAAGTCAAACCATGTGAGCAAAACCCAAGAGAATGATATATTGCAGCCTTAAACATTGAACCATGTGAGGTAAAATCAACCCCAATTGTTAAGAGAAAGTGTCCAGGAGAATGCAGAATGTCTCCCTCTTTACTAGTTCTGTGAGGAGATGAGCATGTGATCAAATAGACAGGTAGAGAAGCACTGGGACTATGGAGAGTGAATACTTGAGCTCCATAAGATGATATAGCTTCAAAAATAATAAATTATTCAAAGAATATAATATCATCAAACTCATAAGAGGAAACTAACATCAAATCCCTAGCAACAAGTTTGAAGAAGACTTGTGGTACTCGATTTGTCACACCAAAATTGATGAGACCAGCTACAAGTATTACTAAAATATCTTGAAACTTAAAAAATGAACCAGATAATATCAGCTCAGATCCAAATAATATCATATAATATCCAAATAGGTTCATATCAGATCCAAGAGTGTGCTCCACCGAGATGGTAGATGCACAATTATCTCCTTCAAAATTCAGAGTATTGGTGCATGCAATCATGTAGGAATTTGCTAGAAGCTCTAGATCAATGAGAGTGAATGGATCACTTGTTAGATTTTTAACATTAAGCTAGCATAACATTAGGATATTTAACTTAGAGAACAACACGCACAACAACCAAACATAAGAGACAATGAACACAGTGTTTTTCCTCGGGGAAACCATAAATGGAGAAAACCCCGCAACTTCCTCAGAGATAGAATCGGCACCAAAGTGAAACCCAAAAATAGTAAGATGATCTCCCGATAGTAGTAACCTCTTTCTTCCTTGCCTCGGTGTGTTTCTCTTCCTCAGCTATGCACTACAACTGAGTGTGAGTGAATGTGTGATAAATAGAGAGGCTATCTCTCTATTTATACTAATTCCCGACTTGACTAAACCCAACTAAGGCCAACTTCACTAGGTGAGTCTAATAACCCTAGTGCCCCAAAACTGCGGGGACTTTAACCCTTAGACAATAGGAGAGTTAACCACCTTGACTTGACATGACTTGTTTACATTATAGAAACTTCCCGATAGGAACATCGGGGCATGACATGACTCAAGTACATTACAAATACATCCCAGAATAAACATTGGGTTACAATACATAAGAAATACAAGTGAATACATTCTGAAGTTACAATTGCATCAACACTCCCTCTTAACTATGAATATATTCTCTTGACATAATTTATCAGCATAAGTCTTCTTCTCTGTATCATCTGGATCATCATCAAGCCTTCGTCATCTTCACCTTCAAGTCATCTCTATCTTCAAATCACCTTCATCTTCAATTCATCTTCACTTGGATCTAGATCATCACTCAATCTAGATCATCATCACTAGATCTGGATCATCCCTCGATCTAGATCATCTCTGGATCTGGATCATCCCTCGATCTGGATCATCTCCGCTAGATCGTCAACACTAAATGTTCATGGGTTCTATCTCATGATTATTCTCGTCACAGGAAGTTCTACTGAGCTAGCCCTTTTTCATGCTGGTTGTAGGCCTACCCTTCGTGTAGGTCTTGTCCAGCACTTATATCTGACCCTAAGTCAGAATGGCCCACCCAGCACTTACATCTGATCATGTAGGAACCAATCCTATAATCATATCAGAAAGGCAAACCCAGCACTCACATTTGACCATGTGGTAACGTAGCCCACAACCCTGTCAGAAAGGCTCAACACTCACATCCGTCAACCAATGTCGAAATGGCTCAGCACTTACACTCGGCCATGTGAGGAACCAATCCTCCATGCCTAAAGGCTCTGCACTTACATCTGACAACCAATGTCAGAAAGGCTCAGCACTTATATTCGACACATGTGAGGAACCAATCCAACATGCATGTTCGAAAAGGCTCTACACTTACATTCGACATATGCGAGGAACCAATGCAACATGCATGTTCGAAAGGGTGTACACTCACATCTGATCATGTAGGAACCAATCCTATAGTCATATGAGAATGGCCCCCAATCCCAAACTGAGCTACCTGGTAACTGACCGGGCGCTTCCATTCCCAGAATGGCATTCAGCACTTACTTCTGATCATGTAGGAACCAATTCTACAGTCATATCAGAATGGCTCAGCACTCACATCTGACATGGAAGGAACCAATCCTCTCACCATGACAGAATGGCTCAGTCCTTACATCTGACCATGGAAGGAACCAATACTCTCATGTCAGAATGGCTTTGGGTCTCATCATTACCCTTTGGAGGAAACCTCAATCTAGAGAACACCAAGCTTCTCCCTGAAGTACTTGAACTTCACCCTAGCTAATTGCTTCATCAACACATCAGCTATCTATTCCTTCGTCGCAACATACTAGAGCTTCACTACTCCCCTCTGCACCATATCCCTGATATAGTGATACTTAATCTCGATATGCTTCCACTTGTCATGGAAAACTGGATTCTTTGACAACTTCACGCAACTTTGGTTGTCACAATGTATACAAGTAGCATCCATCTGAAGATCAAATAAATCAGACAGTAGCTTCCACAGCCATACTGCGTCACAACTAGCTGAACAAGTTGCGACATACTCTGCTTCACCTGTACTCAGTGCCACATAGGATTGCTTCCTGCTAAACCAAGAGATCACACCTGATCCCATACTGAAACAACACCCCGAAGTGCTCTTCCTATCAATGGCACTACCTACCCAATCTGAATCAAGATAACCCTCTAGGTTAATCTTCTGATTCACCTCGTACTCAAGCCCATAATCAATTGTACCTCTCAGGTACCTCAGAATATGCTTTGCAGCAATCAAGTGAACATGTCTCGGATCTGTTAAGAACTGGCTCAAGGTGTTCACAGCAAAGCAAATGTCTGGTCTCATGTTTGTCAGGTACAGCAAGGACCCAATCATATGCTGATACATTATAGCATCAACCGTCTCTGATGAAGCATCACTCAATAGCTTTAAGTTCGACCATAGGTGTGGTCATGGCCTTGCAGTCCATCATCCTGAATCTCTTTAGGATTTCTACTGCATACTTCCCTTATCCAAGGGAGATTCCATCCACATTCTACCACACCTCCATACCTAGGAAATAATGCATCATACCCAAGTCCTTCATTTCAAACTCGGCAGCAAGCTTTATCTTCATATCAACAATCAACCTATCCATACCTGTTACAAACAGATCATCTACATACAGTAGGAGCATCACTGGGTTGCCATCTTCAACCTTGTAGTAAAGGTTGGGATCTGCTTTACTCTTGGCATAGCCCAAACTGAATAGAAAGCTGTCAATTCTACCGTACCATGTCCTGGGTGCCTGTTTCAAACCGTACAGGGATTTCTTCAATATGCACACATGAGACTCCCTGTCATGTGTCTCAAAACCAAGTTGTTGTTCTACATACACTTCCTCTTCCACTACACCATTCAAGAAAGCAGTATTTACATCCATTTGGTGTATCTTCCATTTCATTACTATAGCCAAAGCAAGTACTGATCTGATGGAAGTGTATCTGGCTACAGGTGCAAAGGTTTCTTCATAATCTATTCCTTCCTTCTATGAGAAGCCACGAGCCACCAATCTTGCCTTATATTTCTCTAGGCTACCATCTACAACATGCTTGATCTTGTAGATCCATTTGGAAGTTACAACCGACTTCCCATCTGGTTTTGGGACAACATCCCAAACATCATTTTTCATGATCGATGGATATTCTTTGATCATAGCATCCTTCCATTCTTTCCATTCTGTTTCTTCTTCATAGTTGGAAGGTTCTTTATTGATAACATCACATAGTAAGGCTACATATCTGGAGCAGGATCTGGTTCTCTTTCTTTCTCTATGATTCTCTTGTGGAGCCCCATATCTTTCTGCACCTTGGATAATTTCTCGTACCCAAGAAGGATTCCTCTTGTGAGGATTATTCTCCTGAGGTGGATCTATAGGTCTTTGTGGTTCTTCAAATTATCAATCTTCTTCTTGAATTTCTTCGTTCATGGTTGTATCATAAATTTTGGGTGCTTCTGCTTCATCAGGTTCTTTAGTAGGTCTCTTTCTGGATTTGTTGTAAGCTGTGTCTTCATCAAATGTTACATCCCTGCTGATGTCGATCTTCTTGAATCCTGGGAAGTATATTCTGTAAGCCTTTGAGGTTTTAGAGTATCCCACAAATATACCCTTCTTTCATGAAGGATCTAGTTTCGTTCTCTTCTCTTTTGGAATGTGTATGTACACTGGACAGCTGAATATTCTGAGATGGCCGACTTCTAGTTTCTTGCCAGAGAATACTTCTTCAGGAGTCTTGTTCTCAAGTACTATGTGTGAAGTATGGTTCTGTAAATACACCACTATTCTGGCAGCTTTTGCCCATAGATGCATGGGAAGATCCTGATCATGAAGCATTACTCTTGCAGCTTCCATGATAGTTCTATTCTTCCTTTCTGCAACCCCATTTTGTTGTGGATTATAAGGAGTGGACAAATCCCTCTTAATCCCTAATTCTTTGCATAAGTATTTGAATTCATTTGATGTGAATTCTTCACCATTATCTGATCGAAATGTCTTGATCTTATTTTCTGTGTGGTTCTCGATCAAGGCTTTGAATTCCTTGAATTTGTTGAAAACTTCATCTTTGTTTTTCATGAAGTAAATCCATGTCTTCCTAGAAAATTCATCAATAAAAGAAACATACTATACATACCTGCTTAGTGAACTTGATGACATTGGTCTGCATACATTGGAGTGGATGATTTCCAATATTCCTCTTTCCTTACTCTCGCTACTTGGAAATGTCTTCTTTGTATTCTTTCCTTTCGCACATCCTTTGCAGACCCCTTCATGTTTTGCTTGAATTTCTGGAAGACCTTCAACAACTTTTCTTGCAAGTGGTAGTGCTCTGTAATGCACATGTACAAGCCTTCTATGCCAAAGTTCATTTGGCTCTACTGTGTCATGGACCAAAGCTTGTTCTGGATGGCCCTTCAATTTGTATAATCCTCCTTCTTGTTCTCCAATTACTATTGCATCGTCAATAGTCTTTCCTCTTTACCACATGAGGACTTGGCCATCTACAAATGCAACCCTCATGCCTTTTGCATCCAATGCTGATATGGATAGAATATTCTTCTTCAGTCCTGGTACAAACAAGTCATCCTTCATTTTCATAGACTTTCCAGAGTCTAGCTTGTAGGAGGATTCACCACTACCTTTTATGGGATATTGGTAGTCATCCCCAAGTTTCACCTTATGGGGTGAATTATGTTCGGATAGTTTCTCAAAGGATTCCTTGAAACCTGTCATGTGTTTGGAAGCCCCACTGTCAATAAGCCAATATTTTCTTCCATGAGTGACAGTTCCCATGAGAGCAGAGATCAGAACATATTCATCTTCACTTTCTTGTTTTACTCTCTTCCTGGGAGGATCATCATCCTCAACAGTGTGAGCATGATGTCTTCTTTTGGATTTCCTCTTCTTCTTGGATCCATTATTATTCATGGGACAGTTTCTAGCATAATGTCCTATTTCATCGCATGTATAACATCTGAGTTTGGATGGATCCCTTCTTGCAATGTTATTTTTCTAATGAGAATGCTTACCTTGGTGATGATGATTTTCCCTTCTTCCTTTCTTAGAGTGTACTATGAGAGCTTGATCTTCACTTCCCATATTTTCTTCTCGAGCTACTATCCGAGCTTCTTCTTGAGAACATTCCTCCCACAGTCTAATGAACTTGACTAACTTCTTTCTAGCACATATTCCTTGGATGAAATAATCCCATGACCTAGGGAGGCCATTCAAGGCTGTCATCACAATTTCTTCATTCTCCACTTCTTCATCTACTACTTCAAGTTTCTCTTTGATCTAGGAGACCCCTGTGAAGTATGATTGGATGGTATCCTCATTATGGATCTTGACATTATTCAACTGGTTCCTTAGAATCATCTTCTGATTGATGTTCTTTCCTTCAAAAAGTTTGGTTAGGGCATCAAACATGGCTTTAGGTGTCTTGAGGGAGGACACCTGTGGTATGAGGTGATCCTTGATTAAATTAGCAATGATCCTCTTTTCCATAACCAACTTCTTCTTATGTAAGGCCTTGGCCTCATCTCCCTCTTGAATTGGAACCTCCTCACTGATATAGGAGTCCAACTCATTTTCTTCCAGGACCAGGGAGATCCTATACTTCCAGGATCGGAAGTTATCATCTCCCTGAAGCATTTCATTAAGCTTGGTATGATGAGACATCTTAATTGAGAACCTCAAATGGAAATACAAAATATTTAGATCTTACTAGGTCAAGATGTTGGATCTAAGTTTGGAGCTGAAATAATGCAGTCCTGGTTCATGAGCAGATTAGGGTTTTTCTTTTCTAGAGTTCTGTCCAACCAAATTATTTGAATTTGATCCCTAACTTCAATTTTGGGGAGGAGATCAATCCAGGCCTAGGCTCACTGAAAAATTCCACTTCTGTGAAAAGCCCTAATTTCTAGCAGTAGTGTCGGGTCCAAAATTGAAAAACCTCAGAATTAGATTCTGCTTCGATAGAAATATGCGCCCTAGGGAGGAGAGTTATTCCACCCTACTTTTGCTAAAAATCTATGGAGAGAGATCCACAAAATAGGAAGCCCTAGTTTTTCACAGCTGCACAGTGTCTTCTTCTCAGGTTAGCTCTGATTCCATGTTAGATTTTTAACATTAAGCTAGCATAACATTAGGATATTTAACTGAGAGAACAACAAGCACAGTAATCAAACACAAGAGACAATGAACACGGTGTTTTTCCTTGGGAAAACCATAAATGGAGAAAACCCCGCAACTTCCTTAGATATAGAATCAGCACCAAAGTGAAACCCAAAAACAGTAAGATGATCTCTCGACAATTGTAACCTCTTTCTTCCTTTCCCCAGTGTCTTTCTCTTCCTCAGCTATGTGCTACAACTAAGTGTGAGTGAGTGTGTGATAAATAGAGAGGCCAACTCTCTATTTAAACTAATTCCTGACTTGACTAAACCCGTCTAGGGCAGACTTCACTAGGTGAGTCTAATAACCCTAGTTCCCCATAACTGCGGGGACTTTAACCCTTAGACAATAAGAGATTTAACCACCTTGACTTGACATGACTTGTTTACATTATAGAAACTTCTCGATAGGAACATCAGGGCATGACATGACTCAAGTACATTACAAATACATCCCAGAATAAACATCGGGTTACAATACATAAGAAATACAAGTGAATACATTTTGAAGTTACAATTACATCAACATCACTCATACAATATGATATTATTTCCAAAATACCATGGTATTACTTATCTCCACACCAGTAGCATCATTTGATATAGAGAGGTCAAATTCTTCTTCATATTATGAAATAATCATTGATAAACTATGCACAGAATTTAAAGAATCACTGGAGAATTTTTGCATAGAATGGAAAGAGAGTTTTTCTTCAAAAATTGAGATTTGAATACCTTCTTCTACATCAGCCTTATGATAATATGAGATATGAGATATCTCATAAACTTCTGGAGTAGCAGGAGAAGGAGTCACTTCAAGGAGACTTTCTTCAATTCGAATTGACAGTGTGGAATATTTTGCTTCTTTTTCGTCTTCAACAATTTGCTTTGCTGTAGGAGAGGGAATGAACTCATCTTTATGGATATTAATTGGACCTCTCTCAACAGCTAGGATTTTAGAGTCGTCTCCCATATGACTGCCAGTTCCTCCCAATAGATGGAAAGTGATGAAGGATTCCCTGGAGGCAACCATGTGGTTGGATGCTCCAGAATCTATCAAATAAGCCTTCGAGAGAGTGATACCTGCATGCAAGGAATGGAATATATCATGTTCTTTAGTCTTCTCTTCACCATCAGACATCTCTGCTCCTTATGGAGGGGAAACATTGTTTTGTACACATAGATATTTCAACTAATCAAGGGTCTTCTTCATGCATGAGTCTTCTAGATGAAAAACCCTTATACAATAGCCTGAAGTTCATTCCTATGTATTCTTATTTTCTTTAGGCTTTGAATCAGATGATTTAGGATCCTTCGCTTTATGCATCCCTTTAGCTTGTGCTTTGGTAGATTCTGTCACTAGGAGAGTTTGATCTTTGGAAGTTTGGATGGCTCCCATATAGACAAACTTTTGTTGATCTTGTATTAAGGAATCGACAAAGGAATCAAGTGAGGACATCTTCCAATTGGGAATGGAAGCTCTTCCGGAATGGAAGATAGAAACAAATACATAATACTTAGTACCTAGTTTATTGAGTATGGAGAGCACATGTTGCTCATCCTTTCTTTCTATTTCGCATCGTCTGCATTGAAGTGCAAGAGACTTGAATTTAGTAAAGAAATGATGTATGGTCTCGAAACTGTTGGGATGCAAGGCTATCAACTCGTTCTCCAAAATGTGTCCCCGAAGCTCGTCTTGCTTGAAAAACAAGACTTCAACCTTCTCCCAAGATTCTTTGGGAGTCCTCAAACCTTCAAGGTGAAAGATTCTAAATATGTGAGTACGTAGATAACCAAAAGCTTCATCTAAGCAGTTTAGAAACATGTTTTTCCCAGCTGGATGATGGGGGCTCGACCTCCCTTCCAAGTATTATCCAGAAATATCCCTTGTTGCGCAAGGAAACTTGAATATATTCCCTCCAATCAACATAATTGAGGGGAGTTAGGATCCGAGGTGTAGAAGGTTGAGAATCCATAATTCTCTTGTCGATCAGACAATATCTTCACACAAGCTACATAGCACATGTAGAAAAATTGCTGCAAAACCAAAATCATTCACACTATGTTAGAATCAATCTTTCCCTCTTGACATGTGCATTTTCTCAGGGTCCGTCACACCCACACCACACTCTGAATAAATTCAAAGGAACCAAGGCACTCTTTGCGGGAATTCTGTGGAAACACAACTGCTTCTGGTGTACAATGGAGAGTAGACATACTTGAAGCTTGCTCGAGATGGCTCTAATACCATATTATAATTATTGTGCCATTATATATTCAAATCCATGAGTGCAATCATATTCTTAATATTTATGCAATGAAGGAGAATTAAAAATACACAATGAACAAATCGAATCTCATAGGAAACAGACAAGTATTGCTCAGTTAATTACAGTATCAACTTCATTACATAATCTGGTGTTACAATGGTGTTACATAAGGAGGAATTTAAATCATTAGGAATGAATTCGAATCCAACAGTTGAATCTAATTGTATATGATTGTATGGCTAACTAAATATGTCTAAATCACTATCGGAGTTGACTAGCTAAGCCTCCATTTTTCTAATTCAGTCTCTCAATCAATAATAATTAGTCAAACTAGTCTAACTGAGGTGGTAGGTGAGAACAAGAACCTATCCACATGCATAGATGCAATACTGGTACTAACTGAACTGGAGGACATCTAACTGAATGCAACTTAAGTAGAGCTAAGCTTAACTAGTTACCAACTTCCAACAACTGAAGGAGGTTTGTGCCGACACTCCCAGTGGCTCCTAAAATGTAGGGATTCATCTAGGAGGCACCTAAATTAATGCATGCAAGTGCAGTCAATATCAATTAGCCTCTATCAATGTTCCCCACTGTAGTGACTGGTACATGTGGCCCCATTAGGCCAAGTGGACCCAATGGTACTAGTGGACCCAATAATAACTAAATGAATCCTAACTTAGGCAAATATAATCTAATAGTCAGTTTGGAAAAGGGTGTTATCTCCCGAAATAAATTTATTTTGATAGTATGAAGAATTCGAGTCATGTTATGAAAGATTTAAAGATGACTAACAAATTGAAGGTCTCTGGTTTTGCTATGGTTGAAAAAATTGGAAGTTTTAGCTTTTGGTGGCTTAGGAGGGGTTCTTAATAGTTCATTAGCCATCAAAAGACTTTGTTTCCGCAGCTAATAGTTTAACGCAGGATAAATATTAACCACTGAAAGTGGGCCCGATCGAGTAAATAGTAAAGGCACTTTCGGTGGCTTAGGTGAGACTTCAAATAACTCATTAGCCACCGAAAAGTGTTGCTTTCGGTAGCTTAGTGAATAGTGCAAGAAGGGCAATAACCACCAAAAGAAGGAAAAAAAGCGTTGGGGAATAATCGGATTCGGTGGCTTAGGTGAAAGTTCTGGTGTTTCATTAGCCACCGAAAGGATGAACTTTCGGTGGTTAAAAGGGATATTCGGACCGACCACTATCCTCCAAAAGCTGAGTTTCATCGAGACATTGGGAAAACGGTTTCGGTGGCTTGGGTGAAAGGGTTAGCATTTCATTAGCCACCAAAAGCCTTGTTTTTGGTGGCTAGCAGAACAATTACTTAAGGCCTTTAACCATCGAAAAGGTAAAATAGAGAAACGGTTAGAAACCTATCAAATCAAAGACCATCAACAAAACAATGATCATCCAAGGGCGTGATAAACCACTGAAAGGACAGGAGGCTGCATCAAGGCGCAAGGAAATGAGTGAGGAGGTCATTATTGAAACTGATAAGGACTAATGTGATTTGAAACCCTCCTTCTCCCTCCATCTGTCCACAGAACTGCAGGAAATCCTACTGAGTATCCAGGATTGATATTAACATGATTGCTGAGAAAGGGTTCTCGAAAACATCAAACAGGGCCATCACCCTCTGAACTCAACATCAATCATGCAGTTGAAGGCCCTCATAATCAGTGCCCATGCTTCAGTACACTCCACCTTCAACCTTAGCATTTCTCTCCACCAGAAAGCCATCTCTGAGAAGCAGCCTGCTGAAACACTATCCTACAGAGCTTGAATTTATTGTTGCAGGTATCTAGGAGTGACATTCAACAAAATGAAGAAGGGAGGACCTACTCTCAGGTAGGATTTGGGAGACATCAGCCACCTGGAGGCACATCCAGAATTCTGTTAAATTTTCAAGGATGCTGGCCACTATAGGTTTTGTAAGAAGATTCAAGGATAACACCAGTAGGTGGCTGAGGCATTTTCCCTCTCTTTCGATGGCTCCATGGTAGTCATAGGTAAAGAAGAATTCCTGATAGATGAAACCCTAATTACTAAAGTGACTGAACTCCCTAGCACGGGAGAGAAGTGGTTTAAGACCACCATACCAAAAGATGTAGAGTTCAGATCTTACCTGAAGCCTTAACATAGGGAGTTTGTGTGGAAGAAAAGTGTACCATCCTCCTGGCTAGAAGAGAGGTGGCAGCAACTGCTGAAGGCCATTGTGGTCTACATAACATGTGGAGGGAGAGATACAACAGAGCCATGATTTACCATTTTAAATTGATGAACCACTTCACAGGGAAAATCCCATTGAATTTTCCTTTTTACTTACATAGGAGTTTGGCAAAAATGGCACACTAGGTGAAGGCCCAGCCAACCAAGATTGTTGGCAGACTGTCTCATCATGGTCTTATCGAACTTCTGATCCAAGAATTGTTGAAGAGGAGGAATATGGCATGGCCTTATTTCTTATTTTGTAATGGTTTTGAAATAGGCCTGCATCTAGAAGAGAAGGGGAAGTCTCCTGCTAAAAGGTACAACACACCAAGAAGTGGGAAAAGGAAGAAAAGGGATATATCCCCAGCAATAGCAGAACAACCTCCTTCTTCTTCCAAATCCAAGAAGGTCAAAAGAAACTTGGATTTCAGTGAAAAGGCCTAGGAAGTTACAACACACAGTGAGAACATTTTGAACCTTCCCTACTCAGATTCAGAAAAGGAACAAGAGGAAGGTGCAGACCTAGCATTGCAGGTTATAGTAGAGATTGAAGAATTACCATCACCTACACCAAAAGAACAAGATGAACCGGTAGAGAAGGCTACCTCTATAAAGCCCAAGACTCAAAATATAAATAAGTTGCTGAGGCAAGTGTATGAGATGGAGATTTTAGAAAGGGATATAAAGAAAAATAATGCTACATTGACTAGTAGAAACAAGCTACTGCATAAATCATACCTAGAGCTAAGAGAAAGGTATGCTTTCCTAAAAAGACTAAATAAAAGGTACCTGAAAGACAACACAAGGTTGTATAGAATGATTAGGCTTCAAATACTGCAGATGAAGGAGGCCAAGCTAAACCCTAGCACTCACCTCACACTGGAAACCCTGGCTGAAGCTGCAGTAAGCCTTCAGCCTCCAAAAGCAAGCCAGGTTGCTGTTAACCCTCCTAACATACAGCCTGCTGAAGAAAAAAGCTAAGCAGACAAACTTGAAAGAACAATTTTTGAGGTGGCTTAATAATTTTTGAAGAATAGGGCTTTCGGTGGCTTAGGCGGATGTTGAGGCCGTTCATTAGCCACTGAAAGCACTGCTTTCGGCAGCTAACCGTTCCAATATTTTGGCCTCTTAACCACTGAAAGAAAAAAGAGGCATAGGATCAAATTTTGACATGCAGGACCAGTTTTGGGAGAACATGGATAGCTTAGGGATGAAGTGTAAAGATGAAGGATGCTGAAGAAAACATCAGGGAAGGTATGCTTTAGTTTTGCTGTGACATAACAATAGAAAAGGTCACTAACAATTAAATATTAAACTAAAACAGTGACTTAACCAGCAGAGGACCAGTGGTAGTGATTTCTAGTACTTACTTTAGTTATCAGAAGGTTCAAACAGTGAACAAATTCTATAGTTAGTTAGATTAGTAGTTAATTAGGGTTTTTACCTAATTATACAAAAAACAATTATTTTGTCTATTTTTAGTAAATCAAATCCATTTTTTCAGGATCTGAATATTTTTGTAATTGCTATAAAGCCTAAGACTTATTTTATTGAAAGGGTTCGACTTCAGGCACTTGTAGACCATCACTATTGTCAAGCTTCTCATATTGCTCATGACCTAATTTAAGTTCTTTTGTTATCATATGTTCAGCTTCCATTTTCTGTCTATTATGTGCCTATGCTTGAATGTGTTATTCATGTTTTATTTAGGTTAATTGATGTCCTGTAGCTGTCATCCTATTGGCATATCGATGATTTGAATTATAAGTGCTTTCCTTGTCATGATTAGCCATTTATATATCTGTTTTATGTATGAATCTGCTAGCATGATAAGGTCTCCATCTCTACACCATATTTTCAACCTCTGAACAGTGGTAATTAGAAGCCTTATCCCTTATTGAGTTTCATGCATGTCTTGAGAGTGTGAGGTCTTATAGGTCACCTGACTTGATCCACTTAGAAAACCATAAAAAACATTTAAGTTACCAAGAATCCTCGATCTGCAACCTAGAGGAGTTTCCTGGAGTGATAACAAATTGGCGCCATTACCGGGGAGAGGAGACTAAAGCTCAGTTTCCCTGGGAGACGACATAGATCCTTGCATTGATGATAGACAAAGCTTGGACACTATTCTGGTTGTAATCATCTATCTGGCGACTCCATTGAAATAAGGTGGCTTCAAGAAGACCAAGTATCAAAGCAAACCCTCAAGGGCCACTAGCAACACCGGTTTCAGATCCAGAAGAGATTCTGAGAAGAGCCAGGGCTTCACTAAGGAAGACCAGCAGTGCTGCAAAGGAAGCCACATCAGGTATTTCAAGAAATATTTCTGCTATTATTTCTTCTGCTGAAACACTTAATTCTCAGTAATTTATAAATACATCATAAAATTTTAGGGTTTGGGCATCTTCAAGCACTGCTGCTTATGAAGATCCAATCCCTGGTAACTCCACTGGGATAAGTTTACCACCATCACCTTCTCAGCTACTACCTACATCAAAACTACCTTCCTCCACCCTTTCCATACCCATTTCCAATTTGGTTGCCCCTCAAATTACCAAAATGGAAAGGATTTTGGTAGCTAGGTATGCCCCCCTAAATTTTCCTAACCCTCTCTTGGCCATGCCCACTGGAGACTACCTCAAGGACATGCCTAAGTTCACAGGAGAGGGATATTTCACAACTGAAGAACATCTAGAGGCATTTTACAGTTATACTGAGAACATTAATATAGAATAGGAAGATATGTGGACTAGGGTTTTTGTACAAATCCTAGATGGTTAGGCTAGGAAATGGTTCAAAGAACTACCTACTGGATCAGTAGCAAGCATTGAAGCCCTAGATGACATCTTTCTAAAACATTGGGGAGATAGGAGAGAACACCTCTATTATATCATCGAGTTTAGCAACTTGAAAAGAGAGAATGGGGAGTTTGTCTCCAACTTCACCAAGAGGTTCAACAATATGTACAACAAGATCCCCACTGATACCTCAGCCAGGATAACTTATGCAAATGCATTTGACTCTGATTTATTCCTGCTTCTCAGAGAAAGGAGGTATGCCTCCTTATCACTCATACAGGATGTTGCCCTAGAGCTAGAATCTAACATTGTGGCATCTCAGAAGGTCAAAGGAAAGATAGATAGGAAGAAGCAGCCAGCATACCCTCTTGGGGTTTCTTCATTAGAGAACAAGATTGATAAATTGACCAAACTGTTAGACAACTTAACTGTTGAAATGTCTAAGCTAAAGGACCGAGGACAGATACCTGTGAGAGGTAAAGGGCCAAGTGATTTTGTTCCTCGAAACCCTAATTTTGTCCCTTACAGAAGAGGCAACCCCCCAGTTCAGATACTCAGAAGGGAAAGGAATCAAGGGGAAGATCAGAGAATCAAGGCTCCTTTTTAGAATGCAGTACTAGAAGAAGAGCCAAAATTCATTGAGGAAGAAGGAGAGATTGAAGACAACATCCACTGCATGGAAGATGAAGTTGACTATTCTTTTCTAACACAAGCAGAATATGAAGAATCCCTAATTGATGAGGGGATCAATGAAGAAGCAGTATATCAGGTTGATGGTCAAGGAGGGTATAATCTGAGGTTCAGGCTGGTTGCTCCCCTTAAGAAGACTGTTGTTCCTACCAAACAGCCTGCTGCACCAGCTAAAAAGGCCACTATTTTACCAAATAAAATGGCTGTCATTCCAAAACCATTGCAAAAACCAACACCTTCATCAATCCCTGACCATGTCCAACTCAAATCTCCAATACATGAGGTAAGGTTTCCTGATAGACTACATTATTCTTTCAACCTTGAGTCAGAGATTTAGAAATTGAAGATCCCTTTCCCATTAATCGAGCTAATGAAAAATGATGCATTCAAAACTTCCATACTGAATTCTCTTCAGCCAAAGGTACATATTGATACTAATTTTGTAAATCTACAAGATGATAAACCTATTGTAACCCTAGGCCCTATGATCTAAGACCTAAAGGATTCATGCCCACCTTTCTACATATCCTTGAATATCCATGATAAAGTCCTTCATAACTGTCTGCTGGACTCAAGAGCTTCTCATAACCTATTGCCAAAAGTTGTGATGGATGAGCTTGGTCTCAGCATTACAAATCCCTACCACGATTTGTTCTCCTTTGACTCCAGAAAGTTCAAGTTCTTGGGCCTCATCGAAGACCTTGTTGTAAACCTATATCAGCTACCTTCAAAAAGCATGATGATGGACATTTTAGTGGCTGATATACCTCCCAAATTTGGTCTCTTCCTGTCTCAATCATGGAGTAAAAGGATAGGTGGCACCCTTCAGATGGACTTCACATATGCCATAATCCCCATGTTTGGAAGTGAGACCAAGAGGCTTTACAGAGAGAATCAGCTTGCCTACATCATAAGAATGAAAGGAATTCAGTGAACCACCCCATCTATGCAGTAGATATTGATTTTGGGTCATGCATTCTGCAAATAGATGATTCTTAGAAAACACCAGTCCAGCTTACGAATCCCACCTATCAGCAGCCCGAAGAAGTGACCACAACAGTCTGGAACATGTATTTTGATGGAGCTAGCACTCAAAACTCAGCAGGTGCAGGTGTAGTATTGATCTCTCCATCCAAAGAGAATATCCATTCATCTTATAAGATTGACTTTAAAACCACTAAAAATATAGCAGAATATGAAGCCTTGCTACTAGGAGTTAAAGATGACAAGGAGATAGGGACCATGTGCATGAGAATTTTTGGAGATGCAGACCTTATCATAAAGCAGGACAACAACACCTTTCAAGCAAAAAATGTCAGACTAAAGGCCTACAAGGATGAGGTATCGAAACTCAGAGACTCCTTTATGTTTTTTGAACTGTCATATATACCTAAGGATTTGAATCACCTGGTTGATTCCCTGGCTGTCTCTGCAAGTCTGTTTGTTCCTCCTTTACCTACTAAGCTCAACTATGATTTTTAGGTCAAGTACAGACCTTCCCTGCCAGATAATGTAAAACTTTGGAAGGTGTTTGAGAATGATGATGAGCTTAGTAAATTCCTTCAGCTAGTAGATGAATTCTCTGATATACATATAGATCAGGAAAACCTAAACATGGAAGAATCCCAACAACTCAAGTTGAAAGATAAAGTAGTTGATTAGAATATTGTCCAATTACCCAACAATTATATACCTCAGGATCTAGTACCTCTGGAAGAGATTTTTTATCATAATGACATCCTTTTCAAACCTGCAAAAAAGGAGCAAGACCCTACTATCCAAGAGAAAAACATAGGTAGCCAAAGCCATCCCAAACTAATAAATCTATCCACTGAGTTGACTGCTGATCAGAGGTTCAAATTTTGCAGCCTGATAAAAGAATTTGTTGATATCTTTTCCTAGGAGTACAGTGACCTGAAAACCTATGACACCAATATCATCCAGCATAGGATTCCTTTGGAGAAGGACACCGTCCCTTTTAAGCAGAAGCTGAGATCCATCAATCCTCTCCTACTACCTGTAATTGAAAAAGAAATTCATAAGCTTCTCAAAGCCAAAATCATAATCCCCCTCAGGTATTCCAAGTGGATTGCAAACTTAGTAGTGGTAAGAAAGAAGAATGGGGAAATCAGGTTGTGTGTGGATTTTAGAAACCTAAACAAATGCTCCAAAAAATACAACTATCCACTACCCAAGATGGAACACCTGTTGCAAAGAGTCTCAGGGGATAGTGTCATGTCATTTATGGATGGCTTCTCTGGATACAACCAAGCTGTTTTGCACCCTGATGACCAAGAGAAGACTGCCTTTACCACCCCCTAGGGCACTTTCATGTATGCTAAAATTCCATTTGGGTTGATGAATGCTAGGGCTACTTTTCAGAGAGCAATGGACTTAGCTTTTGTAGGATTGAAAGATAAAATTGTGCTTATATACCTGGATGACCTAACTGTTTACTCTCACAGCCATCATGACCATTTATAGCACTTGAGGAGGGTATTTCTGAAGTGCAGGAGGTTTGGGATGTCACTCAACCCTAAGAAGTCCCAATTTGCACTCAGTGAGGGGAGAACTCCTAGGTCACATAGCCTCAGCTGAAGGTGTAAATATTGATCCTGTAAGGGTGGAAGCAATCCAGAAGCTATCCATACTGAGGTCAAAAAGGGATATTCAGTCCTTTTTGGGTAAAATAAACTTTGTCAAGAGGTTCATCCCTAATTTCTCTAAGCTGGTAAAGCACATAACAGCTACGTTGAAAAAGGATGTAGAAATAAAATGGACTGAACAAGAAAGAAGCTCTTTCGAAGACATCAAGAAGGCTATCATGGAAGCCCCAACCCTGATTAGTCCGGACTATACCAAGAGTTTTTATATTTTCTCCTTTGCATCCTATGACACAGTGGCAGTTGTGCTATTACAAAAATATGATGAGGTTTTCGATCATCCAATTGCATTATTCAACAAGACATTGAGGGATGCTGAGCTGAAGTATGATCCAATTGAGAAACAGGCTTATGCTCTCATCAAGTCATTAAAGACCTTAAGGATTTACATTCTTCATACAAAATTTCTTACCTATGTCCCTTCAGCTGTTGTGAAGGATGTTTTGACTCAGCCTGACATTGATGGAAAGAGAGCTAAGTGGATTGCCAAGCTCATTGAGTTTGATATAGAGGTGAATCCCAACTAACCTAGTAAAAGGACTAGGTTTGGCCAAACTCATGGTTAAGGAAAACTGTGAACTAATGGGGATAAACTTCATATGTCAATTCAGCAAAATTGCAAACTGTAGTAGCAGAAGAGGTAGTTCAAGATCAGAATGACATTCAACCAATGGCTGAAAACCTGTCTTCATGTGAGTGGTACTCAGGTATTATTCATTTTCTACAGAAATTAGAAGTTCCTCCTGGTCTCACTCCTAATCAAGCATGAGCTCTTAAATTAAAATTTGTTAAATTTGGCATAGTTGATAAATTGATGTATTGGAAAGATCTGTCTAGGGTTTTGTTGAGATGTCTAGATAAAGAAGAATAAGATCAGGTCATGCATCACTTTCATTCCAACACATGTGGGGGGCATCATTATTGGAATACCACAGCCCACAAAATCCTGAGGGCATGGTACTATTGGCCAGTCATTTTTGCTGATGTATGTACCTTTGTAAGGGCCTCTGACCAGTGCTAAATATTTTTAGGGAAGCAACAACTCAAATCCTTGCCCCTTAAGCCTATTGTAGTGAATGGCCCTTTCCATCATTGGGGTCTAGATTTCATAGGTGAAATAAATCCATCTTCTAGTGGGTAGCATAAATGGATCCTAGTAACCACAGACTACTTTACCAAGTGGATAGAGGCAGTACCCACCAGGAATGCAGCTCATCAGGTCATCATGAAGTTTTTATATGAGAATATATTTATCAGGTTTGGTTTCCTAGTAAGGTTAGTGACTGATAATGCACCAGCTTTCAAAGCTAGGGCATTGTTTAGAATGTGTGAGTCAATGGGAATTCAGTTGGTGCATTCCAAATCCTATTATCCTCAAGGCAATGGCCTAGCTGAGTCATCCAAAAAAAGCCTAGTCAGGATCATCAGAAAACTATTGGAGACAAATTAGAAAAGCTGGGATTCTAAGATAAAGTTTGCTTTACGGGCTAATAGGGTAAGAGACAAAATAGCTATAGGGACTTCCCCATTCAAATTAGTTTATGGTATTGCAACCATCTTTCCCATTCAGCTCATTCTGCCAGTGGCCAAATTCTTTCAGGAAGAGGAAGATGAGCAAAATGATATGGTGAGGAGGATGATGGATTTGGTGGAGTTGCAGCAAGTCAGGGAACAAGTGATAGGAAAATCAGAAGCCCATCAACAGAGGATCAAGGTCATGTTTGAAAAAAGGGAAAAAGTGGAAAACTTTCAGGTTGGAGATTGGGTCCTCAAGTGGGATACTATCAGGTAGGACAAGGGAAAACATGGAAAGTTTGACTCTCTATAGATTGGCCCTTTGTGATAGCTCAGGTATAAAAGAACAACACCTTCAAATTGTAGAATCTAGAAGGGGAAGAGGTGTTTGATGGCTCGGTGAATGGCTGTTTTCTAAAACTTTACTTTATTTGAGGCTTTGAGGACTTGTTATTGTAAATTAGCAGTTAGTAGGTTGTTTTTGCTTACATAATAAACTCCATGCCCAATGGAATAGTAAATGATAGTGCTAAGTTTTTAGTTGTTTTCAAGGAAAGGCATTTTGGTATGGGGTTCTTGGGACCTCACAGGGAGGTTCCCATCCCCAAGTAGGAGCCAGATGTTAACTCCCAAAATAAATTTATTTTGATAGTATGAAGAATTCGAGTCATGTTATGAAATATTTAAAGATGACTAACAAATTGAAGGTCTCTGGTTTTGCTATGGTTGAAAAAATTGAAAGTTTTAGCTTTCGGTGGCTTAGGCAGGGTTCTTAACAGCTCATTAGCCACTGAAAGGCTCTGTTTCGGAAGCTAATAGTTTAACATAGGATATATATTAACCACCGAAAGTGGGCTCAGTCGAGTAAATGGTAAATGCACTTTCAGTGGCCTAGGAGAGACTTCAAACAACTAATTAGCCACTGAAAAAGTGTTGCTTTTGGCAACTTAGTGAACAGTGCAAGAAGGGCGTTAACTACGAAAGTAGGAAAAGAAGAGTTGGGGAAAAAGCGGTTTTTATGGCTTAGGCGAAATATTTGGCATTTCATTAGCCACCGAAAGGATGAACTTTTGGCAATTAAAAGGGAAATTCTGAGTGACCACTATCTGCCGAAAGCTGAGTTTCACCACGACATTGGGAAAACGGTTTCGGTGGCTTGGGCGAAAGGGTCAACATTTCATTAGTCACCAAAATCCTTGTTTTCAGCGGATAGAAGACAAATTACTGAAGGCCTTTAACCACCGAAAAGGTAAAAGAGAGAAATGGTTAGAAAACTATCAAATTAGATCCCGTCAGCAAAACAACGATCATCCAAGGGCATGATAAACCATCGAAAGGACAGGAGGATGCATCAAGGCACAAGGAAATTAGTGAGGAGGTCATTATTGAAAGTAATAAGGAATGATGTGATTTGAAACCCTCCTTCTCCCTCCATCTGTCCACAGAACTGCAGAAAATCCTACTGAGTATACAGGATTGATATTAACATGATTGTTGGGTAGGGGGTCTCAAAAATATCAAACAGAGCCATCACCCTCTGACCTCAGCATCAATCATGCAGTTGAAAGCCCTCATAATCAGTGCCCATGCTTCAGTACACTCCACCTTCGACCATAGCATTTCTCTCCACTAGAAAGCCATCTCTGAGAAGTATCCTGCTGAAACACTATCCTACAGATCTTGAATTTATTGTTGCAGGTACCCAGGAGTGGCATTCAAAAAAATGAAGAAGGGAGGACCTACTCTCAGGTAGGAGTTGGGAGACATCATCTACCTAGAGGCACATCCAGAAGTTTGTCAATTTTTCAAGGATGCTGGCTGCTATAGGTTTTGTGAGAATATTCAAGGATCACACCAGCAGGTGGCTGAGGCATTTTCCCTCTCTTTCGATGGCTCCAAGGTAGTCATAGGTAAAGAAGAATTCCTGATAGTTGAAACCCTGATTACTGAAGTGACTGAACTCCCTAGCATAGGAGAGAAGTGGTTTAAGACCACCATACCAAAATATGTAGAGTTCATATCTTACCTAAAGCCTAAACATAGGGAGCTGGTGTGGAATAAAAGTGTACCATCCCCCTGGCTAGAAGAGAGGTGGCAGCAACTACTGAAGGCCATTGTGGTCTACATAACATGTGAAGGGAGAACAACAGAGCCATGATTTACCATTTTCAATTGATGAACCACTTCACAGAGAAAATCCTACTGAATTTTCCTTTTTACTTACACAAGAGTTTGGAAAAAATGACACACCGGCTGAAGGCCCAGCCAACCAATATTGCTGGTAGACTGTCTCATCATGGTCTTATCCAAATTCTGATCCAAGAATTTCTGAAGAGGAGGAATATGGCATCACCTTATTTCTTCTTTTGGAATGGTTTTGAAACAGGCCTGCAGCCAGAAGAGAAGGGGAAGTCTCCTGCTAAAAAGTCCAGAATACTAAGAAATGGGAAAAGGAAGAGAAGGGTTATATCCCCAGTAGCAGCAGAACAACCTCCTTCTTTTTCCAAAGCCAAGAAGGTCAAAAGAAACTTGGATTTTAGTGAAAAGGCCCGTCACCGCCT
>LPNX010153674.1:137331-149043 GCA_001517045.1 Pseudotsuga menziesii | reverse complement strand
TATATATATATATATATATATATATATATATATATATATATAGAAAGAAAATAGCCAGCTCCTTAAAATGGAGTCAAAAAATAATCAATGTACTTGGATGTGATTGGAGCGAATGTTTTGCGATTTCCTCTTGGTACGTTTTAAGTTAATGTGAAATATGAGTTGATTAAAATTAGGTGAAGGGGTGGACTCCAGATATACCCGAGAGTACTTGGACTATGTCCAAAACTAAACCGTCATGGCTACCCGCAAGGAATATGTGGGATGAATGGAGTGTCTGAGGCTATTGTTCATAATGCACCCATAGGTGTAATAGAGATCAGCGCCCCGAGGTCACTTTTCAAGAGTTCCCACTTCCTTTGGGCATTTTGCCACCGTAATGGTTTGATCTAGGTGTTGGATTTTCACTTGATGGTTTGTCAATTTGGGAGAGTGAATCCTAATTATTCTAGTCACTCAAGTTATTTTGAGGCAGATTGACTGATCGGATGAACCGCAGCCAAGTGCAGATCATACACATCGGAGTCTTGTCAATTTTACGAAATTTTAAGATAGGTGTTCTTGTTAAAAAGAAAACCCTCCAGTAACCTCTTTCGATCCAAGTGGATCTCAATCAGGGAATCAAGGAGGGGTTAATTTTATTATAGCTGATGAAACAAATGATGAAAAGGAAAACACATATACATAAATCTGATTTTCTAATTAGTCCTACCATGCATCTCTTTCCCCTTTTGGGCCAATCAGTAAGTCATGGGGTAAGTATTAAGATTACTTTGAAACCTCAAATATGGAATATGGAAATGATAATAAATCAAAGTATACTACCCTACAGATTAGAATTACGCTAGATTGAAAAGAGACGAATAAAAAGTAAAAAATTGACACCGACACAAATCCCCCCAGGGGGGATGGTGAATAGGCTCAAAAGAGCCTATTCGAAAGGACCTTTTCCTTTTATTAGCAGCGATTTAAAATATCATCAAATTTAAATTGATGCACTTTGGTCCTTGTTATCTGGGATCCAAAGGCTTACAACAAGCTTGTAACAAGCTCAAATTAAAACACAACGGTGGGGGAAGCTTCCAGGAAGCTATGGTTCGTCCGAGAGTCGAAAATTGGGCAGAATCTCCTTCTCTTTTTGTTAGACCTGCTAAAAAAAAGCGATCAATTAAAATCAAATGTGCCCAAACACACTTTAAAAGTGTTTTGGGTCACCACGCTAATTACCAAAAAAAACTAAGTAAAAATTGTTAAACAGGGGTAATCTAGTTTTCCAAAAGGGAACCAAGGAAAGTAAGCTTTCCTTGGGATCTTGGCTTGCTGTTTGGGAAGCCAATGAGATATGCACTTTTCTTGCAGAATTTAAATCTTTGAAGAACGAAAAAAATGAAACTACGTTATGAACAAGCTTTAGATCTATGCTTTAGCTACTTGCAAAAAAAGGAAATTCCTACACCTAGATCTATCTTTATGAAATGATTCTCTTTATAATATTATAGATCTAAGAATCAAGACTCTTATAAACTAGATCTAACAATATATATTCAATTCTTAGAACTAGATCTGATCATAAGAGGAAGAGACAGGTAACCGGAAGATTGATTTTAATAGAAAGAAGGAAGAGAAGGGGAAAGGCCCATTGTTGGATGGATCTGCAATGGAAACTTGTTAGTGGAATACAGAGGGGAAATTCCTTCACAAAGTTTTTGGATGTACAGTGGAGTCAAACTAGATCCACATCTCGTCCAATCCTTGCTACCTGAAAGCTAAACACACAATCCTACACGAAACCTCATGAGATATGGATATATATATGAAAAAGAGATGAGAATTACATGCAAATAAACTTATTAAACATGCATAATATAGATATTCAAAAATATATTCTATGAGATATAGAAAAAAAAAAGTAACCTTACTTGCCCAACTATACTCCTATTGATTCAGCTGAATCGTTCAATCCAGACAGGGTTTAGATGCAGAAATTGAGAGAAAAGTCAGCAACATCAATAGTCATAAGACAATGCTTAATCCACACACATGACAGCATTACAACATTTGTCCTCCAAAGCTTCTTTATTCCAACAATCAAAATATTACAACAATATTACAATAGCAAGCCCTTCAATCCAACTCTAACTAGCTTGGAATAGGTAGCCTGTGCTTTATTTAAACAGAAAATAGGAGATCCATCCCAGGGGAGGCACAAATCCCAAGGATACAAACCACTGTAGCTGAAGGAGGGTCCATCAATGCCTGATCTGTGTCTAACTGAGCCTAATATGAGTCTCATTGAGTGCAATTGTCAATCGGAGAGCTGATCTGACTGACACCTCAACCTGTTGACTGAAGCATCCACCAAAACTCATCCAGATGAGCCCACATGTGTGGACGAGAGAGAGAGGGTGCAATTCCCCATAAAGGATGCTGAAGATCAACTCTGGATCTGTCTAGATCACCTCCTTCAGTTAAGGATTTGTCAGATCCAGTAAATCTGATTCAGATCTGACTTATTTCAATCAAATCGGCTGTGAATCCATTGATCTAGGATTTTGGATTTGCTCCATTATTCATCAATTTATTAATTAAAATAATCAATAATTGATTTTTTGGGGCTTTCTGACCTGAGTGATGGAAAATCACTCAAAACTGGGAAAAAGTGGGTCCATGGGTTTACTGGGTGCTCTTAGCTTGAAAATGAGCACCTACATGACTGAAACTGAGTATTTGGCCGACATTTATTACAAAACCAATTTTTCCAATTAAACTATTAAAAAATAGCCTATGTTTTGGAAAAAATAAATTTTAATAAAAAACACTAAAAAAATTAAAAGAAAGAAAAATTGAAAAAACCTAGGGGGACTTAGACATGTTCATATGACTTGACCATGATTCCTAGCATGTTCATACATTGACACATATACTCTAATAACCTCAATAGGCCTAAATGATAATCCGACCACCCCAACTTTGGAGATATGGAGTGAAAAACTCGGAAATTATCAATCGTTTATTCAACAACCAATAATAACCAAGGGAAAAAACACCCTGGGCTGATCGGATTGACAAAATAAAGTCTAAGAGACCGAGTCTTTTACAAACAATATCATGCTAGAACATTTATTACAATTCCCCCATGGGGTATGAACATGTGATATAGTACAACAAGGCTTCCCAGAAGCAAGACTGAAGGTCTTCTGAAGTCCGAACAAGTTATCCTTGTCCGGTTCACCAGGCTTACTTGATAAAAAATCACTAAGTACAACTTAGGTGGTAACATTATGGCTCCAACTACGGGACGTGTGCTCAATCTGGTCTTTAAGGCAAGGAGAGGATACGAGAACACCATAATCTCTGGTTTATATACCCTGTAAAAACATCTCAACTTGACAAGAAAGCCTCAGTAGCACAAGCTTTATATAAAAACCAAATGAACCATTAAGATGATTTATTTAAACAAAAGAAATGTAATTAACTAATGGAAAAAAGTTTTATTATAGCAAGTACAAAACGTAAATGCAGAAAGTAAATGCTCTCTTTTAGGAGCTTATTTTCCTACTCTAAGCATGATATAAAAGGTTAAGTGTAATAAAAAATCCAATGTAACCACCTAAGCATTTTATTAACATAATTTATTTTTTTCTTGTCTTTGGTTACCAGCTAAAGTAAGGATACCTTATTTAGAAAATGCAAACTTGCATGATGATTTAGAATGGGTGGGATGTATGGGAGATCATAGGCATGCATAATATTGTCAAACTTCCTCCCAAACTGGTAATTTCTTACGCAGGATACTTCTATCCATGACTGGACAGGGTTGATATACAAATGAGAGTGATGAGGCAGATTGACTACACCATCATACTGATCATCGAGGCTTACCAGTTGATAATTCCATGTATAAGCCTCAAGTGGCTCCAAATCATGAGGAGACTCTATATGTGAAGATGATAGTTGAGACTGATATTCTACTCACTGCATCACATCTGTCTTTTCACAACACTACTTCTCCATGTATTCATTATTGATACCTTTGTGCAGCTCTGCATGATATGACTCTGAATGATCATATAAGAGTTTTGACTGCTCCTCTTCCATTCTAGGATTTTCCCAGGTCTCCAGATCCATGTTCCCTCCTTCAGATATGCCATAGATAGAAAAATCAACAAAACCATCAAAAGTTTCTGGTTCATTATTTTCCTCTTTATTCATGTCACAGATTGGATTTTCCATGAATGTCCAGGACTCCTCATCAACATCTTTGTCAGAGATAAGGGAGTCTTCGTCACTTGTATCATGCTCCAAGTTATACTTGTCCTCATTTTCATACTCATCTTCTTCAAGGAAAAGGTCACAAGGCAGTAAACCTTCCAGACTATCATCATTATATGGAGAACACATAGGAGTCCCATCATGTACATTACAGTTTTCATCATAAGTTTCATTATAAGATTATGCAATGGTTTCATCCTTAGGCTTGTACTGTTTAGCTGGTGACACAGGGTAGGCCTGGCCTACCATGTACACATGATCATACCCACCTAATGTTGTTTCCTGATTACTGACCTCGACCATTCCATGTTCTATAACCTAGTTTTCCATATAGCAAGTGCTTTCTTGGTGGAATTGATCACAAGGTCTACACCATGGAATGACTTCTTCTACCAGGTTAGTTGAGTCTAACTGGTTTGGAATCCTAGGTTCTTGCTAAGGATCTTTCTTCTGATACACCCGATTCTGTTTAGGTTGAAAGTTCCTAGGTCCATTATTTCTTTCCATTGTGATTATTCTGTTCTGAATATGATTCAGTTGTGCAGACTGATTTGCCATGATTTGGTTTTGAATAGTAACAAACTCTTTTATCATGTTAGTTACCTTTTCCATGGGGTCTTTGGAGGTTTCGTTTTCCTCTAATTCAACAGATTTTCCCTTCTCTTTTTTGTATGAAGTTTTTCCCCTAGTGTAACCTGGAATGTTGGATTTGCCTGAAGACTGCATATTCTTTTCTATTTTCTCGGCCAATTCCTAAGCAGTTTTTAGATCGATTGGCTCTTTGTCCCTCAACTGGTACCTCAAATCACCAGTGAAAGCTTTGATGTAAGATATGAGGATGGAGGCACCCTTGGCTTGATTTCTCTAGGGAGTTCCGCAACCAAACACCTAAACTTAGTATTAAATTCATCAATGGTTTCATTATCCATCTTCTTTATGTTATGAAGGGGAGCAAGCAGATGTATTGGTTCTTTATTTCCCCCCCATTTCTTCTTAAAACCCTTTAGGAATTCATTAAGAGTTTTATATGAATCATCACCAAGGTCAAAGTACCATTCTTTAGCATCATCTTCTAAGGATAAATCAAAGAGCTTCATTTTGACATCGTCATGGTCATGGGCAGCATCATTGCAATAACTGACCAGGTGCTTTTCAAACTTTTGAAGGTGAGACTTGGCATTGATGGAATTATTACCCTGAAATATGGGGAGCTTCTTGATAGCATATTTTGGAATGGCATGGGGAGCACCTACTATCTGAGAAAATTCAAGGGGTTTGAATAATTCTGTCATTTCTCGAGATTGGTGAACATGACTCTCTACAAATATGTGATGGATATCTGAGAGGGATTGGTCTCCTAAATATTCAAGGTTTCTACGAGAAGTCTTCCTATTCAATATTTCCCTAATAAACTTTTCAAGATCATGGAGAGGATTGAATAATTGATGGCGGTTTCTTCAGGTAGAAATTCTTGGAGGGATGTTAGATAGTGGAGTCGCCAGATGGATCGAGTTTTAATTTTTATGTTTTTTAAAGACAAGATCAATCAAATTATTTTTTTTTATCTTTTTAGTTGTTTAGAAAAAAGTTAAGCTAAGCCGTACCCGCGAATAAAAAGATTTATCCTCAGCAACGGCGCCAAAAAGTTTTGCCACCTTTCACACACCTAGGTCATGTGGTAGAAATCTTCAAGCCACTCAGTGTGTCCTTGGGTTCAAGTCTCGAGTCAAGGCTGTCACCTTGTTCTGGACTCCTCCGTTTAGGCTCAAATCCTAACGAAGCCAAGGCGGGTAGACCCTATTAAGTTACTAAGGAAAAATTATTTAGTATGGTGATGTTAAATTGAATGAATTACTTAGGAGTTTGAAATTTAACCATAAACAACCATAGATGACAAGATACAAAAATGAGCGCACGAAAGCACAATGCTAAGACACAATATATATATATATATATAGAAAGAAAATATCCAGTGCCTTAAAATGGAGTCAAAAGATAATCAATGTACTTGCATGTGCTTGGAGCAAATTTTTTGCGATTGCCTCTTGGTACGTTTTAATTTAATGTGAAATATGAGTTGATTAAAACTAGGTGAAGGGGTGGACTCCAGAAATACCTGAGAGTACTTTGAGTATGTCCAAAAATAAAACGTCATGGCTACCTGCAAGGAATATGTGGGATGAATGGAGTCTCTGAGGCTATTGTTCATAATGCTCCCGCAAGTGTAACAGAAATCAGCACCTCGAGGTCACTTTTCAGGAGTTCCCACTTCCTTTGGGTATTTTGCCACCATAATGGTTTGATCTAGGTGTTGGATTTTCACCTGATGGTTTGTCAATTTGGGAGAGTGAATCCTAATTATTCTAGTCACTCCAGTGCTTTTTATGCAGCTTGACTGATCGGACGAACCGCAGCCAAGTGCAGAGCATACACACCGAAGTCTTGTCAATTTTAGTAAATTTTAAGATAGGTGTTCTTGTTAAAATGAAAACCCTCCAGGAACCTCTTTCGATCCAAGTGGATCTCAATTGGGGAATCAAGGAGGGGTTAATTTTATTATAGCTGATGAAACAAATGATGAAAAGGAAAACACAGATACATAATTCTGATTTTCTAATTAGTCCTACCACGCATCTCTTTCCCCTTTTGGGTCAATCAGGAAGTCGTGGGGTAAGTATTAAGATTACTTTGAAACCTCAAATATGGAATATGGAAATTATTATAAATCAAATTATACTACCCTGCAGATTAGAATTACGCTAGATTGAAAAGAGATGAACAAAAAGTAAAAAATTGACATCGATGCAAATCCCCCCAGGAGGATGGTGAATAGGCTCGAAAGAGACTATTCGAAAGGACCTTTTCTTTTTATTAGAAATGATTTACAATATCATAAAATTGAAATTGATGCACTTTGGTCCTTGTTATCTGGGATCCAAAGGCTTACAACAAGCTTGTAATAAGCTCAAATTTAAACACAGCGGTGGGAGAAGCGTCCAGGAAGCTCTGGTTCGTCCGAGAGTCAAAAATTGGGAAGGATATCCTTCTCTTTTTGTTATAACTGCTAAAAAATAGAAAGAAATTAAAATCAAATGTGCCCAAACACACTTTAAAAGTGCTTTGGGTCACCACGCTAATTACCAAAGAAAACTAAGTAAAAATTGTTAAATAGGGGTAATCTAGTTTTGCAAAAGGGAACCAAGGAAAGTAAAATTTCCTTGGGATATTGGCTTGCTGTTTGGGCAGCCAATGAGATATGCACTTTTCTTGCAGAATTTAAATCTTTGAAAAATGAAAAAAAAGAAACTACCTTATGAGCAAGCTTTAGATTTATGCTTTAGCTACTTGTGAAAAAAGGGAATTCCTACACCTAGATCTATCTTTATGAAATGATACTCTTTATGATATTATAGATCTAAGCAGAAAGGATATTATAAACTAGATCTAACAATTTATATTCAATTCTTAGAACTATATTTGATCATAAGAGGAAGAGACAGGTAACCGGAAGATTGATTTTAATAGAAAGGAGGAAGAGAAGGGGAAAGGCCCATTGTTGGATTGATCTGCAATGGAAACCTGTTAGTGGAATACAGAGGGGAAATGCCTTCACAAATTTTTTGGATGTACAGTTGAGTCAAACTAGATCCACAGCTCGTTCAATCCTTGCTACCTGAAAGCTAAACACACAATCCTGCACGAAACCTCATGAGATCTAGATATATATATGAAAAAGAGACAAGAATTACATGTACAATGGAATCAAACTAGATCCATAGCTCATCCAATCCTTGCTACCTGAAAGCTAAACACACAATCCTGCATGAAAACTCATGAGATATGGATATATATATGAAAAAGAGACAAGAATTACATGCAAATAAACTTATTAAACATGTATAATCTAGATCTTCAAACATATTTGCTGTGAGATATAGAAGAAAAAAAAGTAACCTTACTTGCCCAACTATACTCCTATTGATTCAGTTGAATTGTTCAAGCCAGACAGGGTTCAGATGCAAAAATTGAGAGAAAATTCGACAACATCAATAGCCGTAAGACAATGCTTAATCCACACACATGAGAGCATTACACCATTTGGCCTCCAAATCTTCTTTATTCCAACAAACAAAAGATTACAACAGTATTACAATAGCAAGCCCTTCAATCCAACTATAACTAGCTTGGAAGAGGTATCCTGTGCTTTATTTAAACAGAAAATAGGAGATCCATCCCAGGGGGCGCAAATCCCAAGGAGAAAAACTACTGTAGCTGAAGGAGAGTCCATCAATGCTTGATCTGTGTCTAACTGAGCCTAATCTGAGTCTCATTGAGTGCAATTGTCAATCGGAGAGTTGATCTGACTGACACCTCAACCTGTTGACTGAAGCATCCACCAAAACTCATCCAGATGAGCCCACATGTGTGGAGGAGAGAGAGAGAGGGTGCAATTCCCTATAAAGGATGCTGAATATCAACTCTAGATCTGTATAGATCACCTCCTTCAGTAAAGGATTTGTCAGTTCCATTAAATCTGGTTCAGATCTGACTTATTTCAATCAAATTGGCTGAGAATCCACTGATCTAGGATTTTGGATTTGCTCTATTATTCATCAATTTATTAATTAAAATAATCAATAATTGATTTTTTGGGGCTTTCTGACCTGAGTGATGGAAAATCACTCAAAACTACGAAAAAGTGGGTCCATGGGTTTATTGGGTGCTCTTAGCTTGAAAATGAGCACCTACATGAATGAAACTAATTATTTGGCCCACTTTTATTACAAAACCATTTTTCCAATTAAACTATTAAAAAATAGCCTAAGTTTTGGAAAAAGTAAATTTTAATAAAAAAACACTGAAAAAATTAAAAGAAAGAAAAATTGAAAAAACCTAGGGGGACTTAGACATGTTCATATGACTCGACCATGATGCCTAGCATGTTTATACATTGACACATAGACTCTAATAACCTCAATAGGCCTAAATGCCAAGCCGACCACCACAACTTTGGAGGTATGGAATGAAAAACTCAAAAATTATCAGTCGTTTATTCAACAACCAATAATAACCAAGGGAAAAAACACCCTAGGCTGATCAGATTGACAAAATAAAGTCTAAGAGATCAAGTATTTTACAGACACTATCATGCGATAACATTTATTACAATTCCCCCATGGGGTATGAACATGTGATATAGTACAACAAGGCTTCCCTGAAGCAAGATTGAAGGTTTTTGAAGTTCGAACAAGTTATCCTTGTTCGGTTCACCAGGATCACTTGATCAAAAACCACTAAGTACAACTTAGGTGGTAACAAGGCCAAGGAATTTACAACTTACAGTGAGAATATTTTGAACCTGCCCTACTCAGATTTAGAAGAGGAACAAGAGGAAGTTGTAGAACTAGCATTGCAGGTTGTAGCAGAGATTGAAGAACTACCCGGTCACCTACACCAAAAGAACAAGATGAACCAGCAGAGAAGGATTCCTCTAGCAAGCCCAATACTCAAAAGATAAATCAAATGCTGAGGCAAGTGTATGAGATGGAGATTTTATAAAGGGAGATAAAGAAAAATAATGCTACATTGACCAGTAGGAACAAGCTGCTGCATAAATCATACCTAGAGTTGAGAGAAAGGTATGCCTTCCTAAAAAGACTAAATAAAAGGTACCTGAAAGACAACACAAGGTTGTATAGAATCATTAGGCTTCAGAGACTATAGATGAAGGAGGCCAAGCTAAACCATAGCACTCACCTCATATTGGAAACCCTAGCTGAAGCTGCACTAAGCCTTCAGCCGCCAGAAGCAAGCCAGGCTGTAGTTAACCCTCCTAACATACATCCTGCTGAAGAAAAAGCCTAAGCAGACAAACTTGAAAAAACAATTTTGGAGGTGGTTTAAGAATTTTTGAAGAACAGGGATTTCTATGGCTTAGGCAGGCGCTGAGGAAGTTCATTAGCCACCAAAAGGACCGCTTTCGGCAGCTAATTGTTTCGATATTTTTGCCTCTTAACCACCGAAAGTAGAAAGAAGCATAGGATCAAATTTTGACATGCAGGACCAGTCTTGGGCGAACATGGATATCTCAAGGATGAAGTGTAAAGATGAAGGATGCTAAAGAAAACATTAGGGAAGGTATGCGTCAGTTTTGTTGTGACATAATAGTAGAAAAGGTCACCAACACTTAACTGTCAAAGTGAAACAGTGACTTAACCAGCAAAGGACCAGTGGCAGTGATTTCCAGTACTTACTTTAGTTATCAGAAGGTTCAAACAGTGAACAAATTCTACAGTTAGTTAGACTAGCAGTTAATTAGGGTTTTGACCTAATTATACAAAAAACAATTATTTTGTCTATTTTTAGTAAATCGGGTCCAATTTTTCAGGATCTGAATATTTTTGTAAAGGCTATAAATCCTAAGACTTGTTTTATTGAAAGGGTTTGAATTTGGGGACTTGTATACCATCACTATTGTCAAGCTTCTCATATTGCTCATGACCTAATTTAAGCTCTTTTGTTATCATATGTCCAGCTTCCATTTTCTGTCTATTATGTGCTTATGCTTGAATGTGTTATTCAGGTTAATTAATGTCCTATAGCTATCATCCTATTGGCATATTGATGATTTGAATTATAAGTGCTTTCCTTGTCATGATTATCCATTTATATATATCTATTTTATGTATGAATCTGCCAGCATGATAAGTTCTCCATCTCTGCACCATATTGTCAATCTATGAATAGTGGTAATTAGAAGCCTTATCCTTGATTGAGTTTCATGCATGTCTTGAGAGTGTGAGGTCTTATAGGTCACCTGCCTTGATCCACTTAGAAAACCATAAAAAACATTTAAGTTACTAGGCATCCTTGAGCTGCAACCTACAGGAGTTTCTTGGAGTGATAACAGGAGGGCTATAGATCATAATAAGATTAGGGTTGGTGCAATGTAATGCTACCCAATTATGACATGTTAGTTGCAATGGAAACTTAGAAAAACATAAATCTAATCACTAAAAACAAATATCAGAGGTACTTTCACAACATTTTAGAACAAGATGTAAAAAGATGAAATGTAGACAATCCAATTACCTTTCAAAAGATATTGCTTTTATTTATGGAAAATTAGTATAACTCCAAGAAAATGGTGTTCTCTTGAAATTGGTATGTCATTTTTTTAACATATTGCATATGTTTCGATAGGCCCCGGGTTGTAGTTAATAAGCGGTTCTTGTGCAACACTATTTTCCCATAATTTTTAATGTTGATTATATATATATATTGTTCATTGGGCGTAGCTCGAGTGGTTGGGATATTTGGTTGTTGCGCTCTCCACCCAGGTTCAAATCTCATCAGGGACATTTGCTCCTTGGGAGCCCCTGTATGTAATGAAATATTAGGCTTATGAGTCATTTATCGTGATTAATGATGCCCAAGTTC
>LPNX010153674.1:114534-132437 GCA_001517045.1 Pseudotsuga menziesii | reverse complement strand
CTTACTAACCCCCCCCCTCTGTCTCCCCTACTCCTCCACCTACCGTTAACTCAAAACCCTCTATCTCTCTCGCTCAATCACCTAACACCCCTTCCCTCTCTCCTAATACCCCTCTCCCCTAGCACCAACAACCCCCCCCTTAATGTTGAATAAATAAAATGTGCACACATTAATAACGAGAACATGTTAATAATGTGCACACATTAATAATGCATGCACACTATTTTCTGCATAAGACAAAAAAATTCCTTTTGCATCCCAATATTTTGTCTCCTTACAACATGCAAGTCATTCTTCAAACACGCAAAACCCATGAAAAATATTATTTTGTAGGTTCTATATGTTGTTTAAAATAATTGGATTCAGAAAATTTTATATATTTTTGTTCTATTAGAACCTCTTAGAGATACTTTTTTTTCATTGTAACCTTTTGGATATGGGTAACAAAAGAAATAGACAAAAAAAGTCTAGAAGGATGGATTCTCCCCTTGGAAAATTCCATGAACTAAGAGAGAAGGAAAGGTTGGGTATGGAAAAAATTAGGCATCCATTAGCCATTCCATTGAATCCAGTGGAGGCCATTCATGTTCAAACATCAAGTCAACTTTCATCTAATATTCTATCCACAAACAATGATCCAATTGAAGAAACCTGGTATTCAAACTTCGCGAGATGTTGGGTATTCACCTAGGGATATTGAACAAGTTACTCATTCCTTCTGATGAAGACACTCCTCATGTGCAAGCTGAATTTGAACAATCACATGTTCAACATATAGACTGCACACATGTCCAATGCACTCCTAATCTTGATTCTCAAGTGAATGAAGTGCTACAATCTACTAGTGATGGGATTCACACTTATTTTCCTCCCTCCTTACCTCGACTATCTAGTGCACACCAAAGAGATCCTAGATGTATTCAAGTGAATGAAAATCCTCTAGAATCTCTTGAAGATAGTTTATTGAAAGAAACTATTGATTGGTAGTGTAGAAAAATGATCAAAGAATTTTTTGAATTAAAAAATGTTGCATCCATATTTTAATTATTGTTCCCTTTGCCAGTTTAGATGTTGTTAGGAGAAATTTAGGAATAAATATAGTTAAAGGTTTAGATGATACTAATCATGTTATTAGAAATATTCAAGTGGTTTTTAATATAATTGGAAAGTCTAATGATTCAAAATATCGTAACGTTTCTCGTTGTCTGTTATCATAATCGATTGTAAGCAAGTACACAAGGAATTGTCGATCGTTGTCAGGCACTTCTAACATTTTTAAAGTAAATAGAAAAATTCTTCAAAACTACTTTATTATAAGGGATAATCTTGACAACCCCAGTCAAACAAATTTTTGGGCCTTCATCGGCAGGTTTCCTCATTCATGTAGGAAATTAATTGATGCTATCAAGGAACTAGTACAAAAGTTTTGACATGAAAATACCAGGCAATCCTCTAATCAAAGAGATGTGCTAAACTTGAGAAAAGGCAGTAATGGTCATGAGCCCCACATTAAGCACTTACTTGACATGACACAAATAGAATTCTATGAGAGATTAAATGTTGAAAATGTGGAATTGAACTTGGGCCAAAGATCATTTGAGAAATGTAAACATGGAATTGAACCTGGGTCAAAGATCATTTGAGAATATGCATAGACTGCAACACATGTTGTAGATACCATGTAGTATATAATTATTTTTGTAACACATATGTACACATCCATCATGTTTTTCATACTAACATTGTGTATGAGTTCTCATACATACTACCATTGATTTCATAAAGAGAATTTATTCATAGCTTCATGTGTCAATGGTTAGATGGACAAAAATATTATGGAAAATATTGTCGATATGGAACATGCTCTAAGTGCAGTGCATTTGATTTATTGCAGAAATGTATAAATGAAAGAAAGGAGCACAAATTTTAGAATATTATAATAGAAATGGATAGATTCAAGTATGTTATGTATCAATTGTATAGTGGGAAACAAATAAAAAAGATTGCATTGGTGAAGTCCTAGGTAAATGAAGATAATATTGGTTTATATTTCACCGTAAAATAAATTCATATGTATTTTAAAGGTCACAACGCAATTGTCCCTTTTTGTCACCAAGTACGAGTATGTGATTTCATGAAGGATATTTTTGTAAAAACCAAACAATATATTCAACATGAGCATGTAGCGCAATGGAAGGATGTACATGAGTTTCAAATATTCAGGGACTCCTTTCCGACATGTATTATATTATTAGTTGTGGATTTAGTTGAGAACTACACCATTCAACCACATAATGAGATCCAAAGACAATATTCTCATTTAGATCAAGTTAGCATAATGCTACATATCACATATAGGCATGGAATAGACAACAACAAAGACATGAGGGTACTGAGGGAGAGAGACAAACTTCTACATAAGTGATGATAGGTGGCATGGCCTATATTATGTGCAACATTTATTTCAAATGTTTATGATAACTTGAAGGAGATATATATAGATGGATCGACATTGGATATGGTTAGATTTTTGTGTATACCAATTCAAAAGTGACCATGTATTCCAATGGATGGGTATTTTTCACAAAAAAATCAATGTGCATCATATTTTGAACAATTTTGAGACTAAGCATGGGAAAGGTGAGCATGATGGGGCTAGTGCATGCATCAAAACTACACTTTGAAGGGAGGAGATGAATTTTACAACAAATAGTCATATCTGAGATGCAAAATCCATAGTTCATTAGTGCTATATAGTAATGTCAAGTGGTGCTCAAGAGCAATAGAAATAAACAGGGGCATGTCATGTACTAAGAAATTTATAAGTAGTCAATATAGATCAGTCATGTTTATATCATTGCAACATAGTACAATTATCTCATGGATTTCATTCAGTTTGAAGCTCAAACAATCCTTTATTCAAAGTATGGAATCGAAAACTAACTTTATTTTGTGGGTCTTGTAGCTGTGGTGAATGGGATTATTGTGAGTCAACAGTATAGGTTGATGAATGGGACCATGTATCACTTGTGGTTGACCCATGTGTAGTTGTTCATGCAACCCAATTAGATTATGATCATATCTCCAACATTATACAACCCTATAGATACATCTTATATTGTATCTAACTTATTTAATTTATTTTTGTTTTAACAATGTTATCAAACTCCTACGTGTTTTCATTTGACCATATATTGCATTTTTGCAGGACACATATATGCGGTTTTTGTCCCCAAAGATAATAAATGGGGCACAAATTATTGGTTGAAATGATGCATAAAAGGGAATCAAACTGTCAATACATATTTAACTGTCGATGAAGGTAATGGTTTTACAATTGGTTCGATGGTTGTCAAGGGTATCAATATCTAACAGAGGATGAAAATTCAAGAAAGATCGGTGGTTATGTATTCATCGATTTTAGACTAGGTGCATTGTTGTATCACTTTAAAAACCTAGTCATTTGTACAAACATCCAATTATAGATAATGTCCAAAAAGAGGTCACATAAGGTATGTCACTACCTACCCCATTTAGAGCACGAGAGATTCATGGATACAATTAGCAATAGAGAGAATCTAGATGGTTTACTTCAATGAAACCAAGTAATTATGCATAAGGGTTAGAATGACATATGACTATAACTATGTGAAATGTATTCACATGGGACAAAAATGGTTACCCCTATATGTTCCCAGGTTATCCACCTATAACCCTTCCTGATATTCATGATCAACAATATACACATATAACCCTTCCTGATATTCATGATCAACAATCTCATCCTATATCCTCTTTTGTAAAATGTCATATGTTTGGATGCAACACTATCCACATACCATGGGATACCAATCATGGTGTTAGAATAAAGGTATGATATGCCATCTCATCCATTTTGGTAGAGTATTCTACATTTACAAGAAATTTCTTATGTGATTATTGTTTTCTCTTACACTTCTTACTCTCATGAAAAAGAGAAGCATAGTGGCCAAGAATCTATAAATTCATGAAGAAAATGATGTTTCTCATGTCCTTCTTACCCTAAGTTAAGGAATATAAGGAACTAATTTCATGTGATTGGTATGATGTACAATTTAATGGAACCGAGTAAGAGAGGACTTCCAATCTATTATCATATTTGAGGCTGAATGCAGCCGTACTACTACTCCTAGAACATGCTATTAGAAAAACCATATAAACAACCTAAAACAACATATCCCATGTACACAATGGTTTTTTAAAGCATGATTTATGGTATCCCATCCTTGAAATATCTTAACAACTCCTTAAGAGACTATGAAATTTTGGCATGATGAGGTCAACTATTGAATTTAGTTGAATTTGGGACCATGGGTAGTGTTCCCATGTTGGAAATACCCAAACACACATCCAAGAGCTTTCAGAACTCAATTCCGATGTATGATTGGATTTTTATGCTCTAGTGATAGATTCAACAAGTGTCCTTTAAAAGCTTAAGGAGGTGAGTTTAAACTCACCATAAAATGATGAATGTAGATTGAATCAATGAAATATTGACTCCATTGGAATCATTAGAATGCATTCCATCTAGGGGCATGTCTCTATCGTGGGTCCATCACCCGATGCTCATCTTGTTTAATGATATCAGAAACTAGGGTTTTTGTTAGCAAGGGAATATTCAATTTTGGCATGATGAGGTCAACTATTGAAACTCCATGATATTAGGAATCTGGATAGTTTTTTCTCGTGAAACATTCCCAAACACACATGCATGATATTATAGAACTTAATTCCAATTTTTGGTTGGTTTTTTATGCCCTAGTTATAGATTAACCAAGTATCCCTGAAAGGATTAGGGAGGAAAGTTGCAACTAACCATAAAATGATGAACGTGGATCAGATTGATGAAACATCAAATCCATTGGTCTCTTGACAATGAATTTTATCTAGGGTCACATTTATCCCATGGGTCCATCTACTGGTGCTCATCTTGTTTAGTGATATAAATAAAAAAAGGATTGCTCAATAATAGACCATGCAATTTTGGCATGATGAGGTCAACTATTGAAACTCCTCAACTTTCAAGGCATGGATAGTGTGAACATGTCAAACATGCCTAAACACACATGCAGGAGCTTATAGAAATAAATTCTTATTCTTGGTTGGGTTTTCATGCCCTAGTGATAGATTCACCAAGTGTCCCTGAAAGGCTTAAGGAGGCGAGCTGCAACTCGCCATAAAATAATGATCGTTGATTGTGTTGGGATTATTCATTAATCCTCCCTTAACCACCATAGTCTATTTGTATTTTCCTAGATTAGGAGGTAATTTCCACTTCACTAGTGCCATGGGGACTCACCTAGTGCCACCTAACACTCAATGCAGATGTCTGCATGAGTTTAGGAGATCCCGGGACCAACCCCTATAATTTAAAAACCCACTCTGAGTGCCACCAACAGTCTCTAGCAGTTGACCCTAGTAGATGTTCAATTATTCTTTGATTCCAATCAATTATATGACTCTCAGTCATCCTAGTGCCACATTGCATGATTTGAGGAAAGTAGGGAACCTTTGCTCACCTAAATCATTCAATTAACTGGATGTGAACTGATTCAATGATCTAGAGTTGCATTAGTAATCTCTAGTGGTGATTTTCCCACACTGATTTAGATCTAGATCCAGTCCAAGTTGGTAGATTCGAATCCTATCTTAGGCATTTGAATTCTCCTATTAATAACACCATTGTATTGCATACAAAATACTGATTAATGGATGTAATGATATTATTCCAATTTTTTCTCCATGTGTGCAATTTTTCCAAAAGTAATTGATCAATCTCTACTAAATTCTTCTCTCTTATGTAACCTTCTTTTGTCATTGAATTCATGCATGCTTGAAGATCCTATGCTTCACTAAATTCAACATGGTATCAAAGCAACTTTCCAGGCCATATTCAAACCTCAAAAACTTCCATTGATGCACCCAAAATAATTGGGTTCCACATAAATCTCGGTATTCTTTCCTTGCTCCCTTTGGATTATGTTCAGATAATTCTAGCCAGGTGTGATGCACCTAGAGAAAGTGTACATGTTGAAGTGGAGAGTGTTTGAATTGCTTTGATTTCAAATTAAAGATTTTTTGTTGTGTTTTTGTAGGTTAATTAAATATTTTCTGAAGAATTAGTTGTTTCTTGAAGCTATAACTATAAGATGGAGAATTCAACAACTTTGACACCCAAAATACTCACACCCTTCAACTATCTTGATTGGAGGGATGATATGCATATTGTCTTGTGCAATAAGGGTCTATACATGGTCACCATGGGCAGAGAAGTCGAACCCCAACAACATATTGAAAAATTGAAGTATATGAACAAGCTTGATGAAGAATTTTGATTCATGTGCATCCACATATCCAGACAGTTATTGTTCCATATTGATGGACCCATAAATCCAAAATAAGAATGGAAGAAGCTCGAATCCTTGTTTGGAAAGAAGTATGACATTAAGAGCCATATTCTAGAGAATGAGCTGATAGCACTAAAACCCAACAACTTTGAAACTATACAACAATTTTTATCAAAATTAAAATCTCTTGTCATGCAATGCAATTAGTGCGGGATTGAGAAGAAGGATGAACAATTGTTTCTCTCCAATCTTTGCAAACTTGTCTCAAAATTCTTAGTGTTCATATCCACCTTTCACTACGAGATACTAACTAATCCTCATTGGAGAATTCCATCCCTTGATTCCTTTACATAATCTATAATACATGAACATGAAAAGCTGATACAGATGGGACAAAACAAATGCACAAGCAAGGAGGAAACAGAAACAAAAGGAGAAGAGGAAAACCAAATTTTAACCTTACAAAGAGTTTGATCCAACAGAAGAAGCCTCAAGGTCTAAGAAGGAAAAACATCAGAGGTTTGACAAGGGAAAGTTCTCCTACTGTAAGAAAGGAAACCATATAGAGAAAGGTATTATGAAGAAGATAATATATTAGATGTCAATAATTCTTGAGAAACATAATATTTTTCTCCCTAAAGTAGCAAGGAGGGATGACTCTGGAGACAAGACTGAATTTCATGAGAGATTCCATGCACTGAAGCCTAGTTTTTCAAAATCACATGCCTTCCTCATTGATTCAAGAGCCTCCAATCACATGGTTGCATCCAAAGAATAATTATCTTCATTACAACTTACTAATTGTCCAAGTGTTCATATGGGAGATGATACCCAAATACAAGCTGAAGGGAAGGGTTCAATCAAGTTAGAGCAGGGAGCATTCAAGAACTTCCTATATTTTCCCTCCTTACCTACAAATTTGTTGTTTGTATACCAGATGACTCACATAGCCTCACCAAAGCAAGTTATATTTTGTGCTGACTCAGTGGAGATCTCAGATATATGAACTTGGAAGCTGATACCAAAAGGTGTTCCAAACCATGCCTCCAAGGAATATGAATTCTCACACTTTATACCATACTCAGATCCAGTGCCATATCAGCTTCCATTTGAAAGAGAAGGTAAATTCATCCTACCTAAACCTTTTGCAAATGATAATGTTTCCATTAAGGTTTCAGATTCAAAATCCAAAGCAGAGGACCATGTTGAATCATTTTATGGAATTGAAGATGAAGTACAATTGTATTCAGATCCAGATCCAGTCCCTACTCCCAATCCTAGGCCTAAATGGGCTCAAAAGTTATTAAGTCTAGTGGGAACATGACTAGAAATTCATATGACATGAGGAGAACAAGATATCAGTTTAAAAAATAAATCCTTGCACCATGTCAAGCAAAAAAACTCCTCCTAGATAGGTTCTACAAACTCCTAGAGAGATGCTTCATGATGGTATGTTCTTATCAACAATTATTCTCACTGAAGAACAAATTGAAACATGTCACTCTTCCTCCAGAAGGAAGAGACAAAGGAAATAGTTCTTCCCCTATCTGTCAAAATATTGGAAGAAGGTGGGGAGGTTCACATGTACAATACCAAGAAACTAGTGCACACACTACATTACTGCTCCACAAAGATGCAGATTGTTGAAATATTTTTACAACTTTTTTATTCGAGAATAATTTTTCTCTTGATATGAAAGCTTGATCCTATTTTTTCCTGATTATTTTGAGGGGGGTAGGGGTTTCCCATGAGGTTTTACCCATTTCTTCGGTTGTTAAGAAGTCATTTTTTGCATTTAGATTGTATGGGTGACCTTTGGTCTTGGTTAGGCCCATGTTGTCCAAGTTATGATTAAGGGGGTGTGTTAGGATTATTAATTAATCCTCCCTTGAAAACCATAGTCTATTTTTCTTTTCCTACCTTAGGAGGTCATTGCCACTTCACTAGTGTGATGGGGGACTCACCTGGGGCCACTTAACACTCAATGTGCCTATCTGCATGATTTTATGAGCTCTGAGGACCAATCTCTATAATTTAGGAACCCACTCTGAGTTCCACCAATAGTTGACCCTAGTTGGTGTTCAATTATGTTTAGTTATGATCTGATTCTCATCAGTTAGATCACTCTCAGACATCATAGGTCCACTTGGCATGATTTGCGTAAATTAGGGCACCTTTTCTCACTTAACTCAGTCAGTTAACTGGTTGTGAATTGATTCAGTGATCTAGAGTTGCATTAGTGATCTGTAGTGGTGATTTCCCCACATTGAGTTAGCTACGGAGTCAGTTTAGGTTAGAAGATTCACATCCTATATTAGGCATTAAAATTATCCTATATGTAAAACCATTGTATTTCATACAAAATATTGATTAATGGATGTAATTATATTATTCCAATTTTGTCTCCATGTGTGCACAATTTTTCCATGAGTAATTGATCAATCTCTACTAAATTCCTCTCTCTCTCTTGTAGGCTTCTTTTCTCATTGAATTCATGCAGTCCTGAAGATACTATGCTTCCCTAAATTTAATAGATAAGATCTATGAACCGTAGACTCCATTGGACTTGTGATAATGAATTATATATAGGGGAACCTATCTCTCGTGGGTCCATCACCATGGTACTCATATTGTTCAATGATTTCAGAAACTAGGGTTTTGCTCAGTAAGAGACTATGTGATTTTGGCATGATGAGGTCAACTATTGAAACTCCTTGACCTTAAGACCATGAGGTCTTGTTTAGTGATCTCAAAAAATAGGGTTTTTCTCAGTTTATCTTAAAACTAATACTTTAAATTTGTATTGGTCATGTGTGACTAATAAAAATATTTGAGTGTATGCATGACTAGAATATGGGAATGATGTCTTTCCTTCGATGACTTAAAGTAGAAAGGATGATATGTATGTATACATTTTTCTTATTGAAGAAAAAAACAATACTAAGTGAGGTGCCTTGAATGCTTTTGTAAATGGTTTCTTGAGTGTTTGAAATTTGTGGAAATACCCAACACTACAAGGAAAAGGCCCTGTAGTGGAGGTTATAGCATAGGTTTTTAGAGTTACAAGATTGGTCAAAATTGTAAAAAAAAATCAATAGAACCTCCACAAATGGTATTGGATGTTTTATTATAGTTTTTTACATAAATTTATTATAACAAAAAAACACGGTGGTCAAAGGCTTTTGCAGATTTTTTTTGTGCACTTTATTGGATGCAATGCACTAGTGCTAACAAACACAACAAGCACTGGTGCATTCAGAATAAATAATAGTATCAATGAGCATAAAAAAAACAAGCACTGATGCTTAACAATACATATAGCATCGATGAACAAGAAAATTATAATAGGAATCAATGCTTTATAAAAATATACGCGCGAGTGCTTAAGACATATTAAACAACACTGGTGCTATATAACAACATACACTGATGTTTTAGATTAAAAGTAGCACATGTGCAGTTAATATAAAGTAGTGCACCGACCATAATAATAGAAAAATCCCTAAGGCATGTGATGAGTACAATGCTACTCCAGGACTATGTTGGTTTAAGCACACCGATGGGACAATCAATTAAATGCATCAGTGCCACAATNTCCATCTAGAAATGAGATTTTTTTATAGTAGTATTCATTTGAAATTTTACTATTTCATTTGGATATGACATTTGGATTGATTTATTATATCATAAATTTTTGCATCTATTGTAATATTTAATCATTCATATATTTAATTAGTGATTTAACATCTCAGGACACTGGAGAATACAATATAATAACAATATTCATTTTATTATATATCAACAATAGGGCCCTTGGATTGCAAAATGGGAAAACATAGAGTCCATAATAATCAAAATGTCAATATGCATGTAATTGTTTTTTTTTAATAGAAACAGTAAAAGGGGGTAGTATTAAACAGGTAGTGCACAGCCATACATTACATAATATGCAATAACTAATATTTCTTGCTATTAAAAAAAGAGAAAACAAAAAATGGTCTAGAAGGGAAACCAAAGAACTCCACACATATTTTTGACATATATTCTATGAACTGTGGTATTATATACCCTAATAAACTATTGGTTAAGGAACAAACAAAAAAATATAAACTAAGAAAACCATTTAAATTTTGCCTGGGGGCTTCAATGGCTGCACTACCGACTCCTACTCCATGGGCTGAACTGCTATAGGGGTTTCGCGGGCCTGGCTAACTTGGTTCATGCTGACCAAACACTGAAGGTCTTCTTGGATTCTTTCCACTTTTCCCATCATTTCCTTGAGGTTCATCTCTGTGTCATCAATCCTAGAGTCGTGGTTTCTTATCTGGTAGGATGCATAGCTTACCACCTCACCCATGCTCTTTACCTCTTGAGCAATTTCATTATTATCCATGATATCGATGGCCATCATCTCATACAAACTCCTGAGGTTTTTCTTTAGGTCTACAATCCCTGCATTCTCATTCACTGGGTTCATTTTTCCTTCAAGAGCTATACTAGAGAAATGGAGATGGAGATTCTGAACAACACCTTCCAAATCTTGGGCCTGAGGCCCACAGTAAAACTCACCGAGAACCGAATTGAGGATACTAACTTCTCGTAGGAGAGTGTCGCAATCCTTCTTACTTCTACAGGAAAGGGTGCCTACTGCACCTTCCTTCCACCTAGAGAAGTTACAACCAAGAATTGTGATGTTGCCTGCAATAAAAAACTCACCAACAGGAAGACTAAGCCCGAGACCCAAACTCAAACACCACAGAGGACTGCTGACATGGGGAGAGAAATGATAGGAGAAGAAGGCGACGAGAGCCAGCCTTTCTTTCACAAACACCCTGTAAAGAGGCAGAGACTCCCACAAAATATCCTGCAGAACTCCCTCGTCTACTCCTGATATTACATCCAACGGAGTCCTCTTCGATGGGAAAGCAGAGCAAGCATGAATCAGACCACTGTTCAAAGAAGCTGGGGGTGAAAATGGAGTCTAGAGGAAGCCATATTGAAAGGGTTGACATGACCTGGTGCGTGCGAACTTGAGCAGCATTTATGCTGGAACAAATAGGAGTTAAGTACGTTGAGGATTGAGGAGTGCAGGAGCCACGCAGCATTGGCATGGGAGATGGTGGGACGCTCGGTTGATACGCTAGAACCTTCACTTTTAACCATGGCATCATACTCTATGCAATGAGGATTATACCCTTTGAACCGAAGATGAATGGCATCGAGGTCATTGCAATGGGGATTATATCCTTTGAACCAAAAATTCATTAGGGTATAGGATTAAGGAGGTTATCTAACCCATTGAGTTGCAAATTCCCTTGTGGTAGAGAGGCCCCCACATTTGCTAAGGCATTGGTGGCTACATTATTTGAGCAAAGGATATGGTAGAACTTATAGTGTGTGGATAGAAGAGAGGTAATTTTGTCATACAATCGACGACATCTAATCGAGCCATTGGTGTATCCATTGATAATTTTATATATGACATGTCTAGAGTCTCCAAATATCACAACCCTGCAGAGATCAGTGTCAGCGAGGATCATCAATCCCTGAAGAAGAGCCATCCATTCAGCTTCATTATTGGTCCTGAATCCTAATCCCCAGGCAAAGGTTTGTTCAATTTTTCCTTTAGGATCCAAAAGGATCCCTCCTACACCTGCCACTTCTAGGTTTCCCTTTGAGGAACCATCGAAGAAGAAAGCATAAGAATTCTTTTCACGTAACCATGCCATGATATCACTATTGTTTTTTCTTATTTCCCATGGGGGGGGTGCTGAACTACTTTCTTTTAGTGGTTATGAAGTTGGACTGAGGGGAGTTCCTATCTTTTAAAAATAGCTTACACCATGAAGAATATGGCTCAGGGATGTTTTTAGAGTTAGGAAAGCTGATATTCTTCAAGGAAAAATTTTTAGCTACCATCCCCACTATTTTGGAGACTATACGAGTTGGCACCACTTTTTGATCTTTGAAGATAGACTTGTTCCTTGCTATCCACAGTTGCCAGCAAACATTCTTAGGTATGGTGTTCCAAAGACGCCTAAGGATGGGTTTTTTTTTTCCAAGAACCATGGAGGTGTTTGGCCCAATCATCAACGAGCTATGCTACCGAGCTTGGGGGACTAAAGATAAATCTCGAGGGGAGAACACACTACCATAATTTCAAGGAAATAGTGCATTGCAAGAAGAGATGATTGGATTTTTCCTCTTCAGTATTGCAAAGGGTACACCAAGAGGGACCTGCTATCCCTCTTTTCCTGATATTTTCGGTCATGAGGAGTTTATTGTGCATCAAGATCCAGATACAAGAGCTAACCTTTGGTATACAGTCTGAGTGCCAAACGTTTTTCCATATTCGCTCATTTTCTATTGGTTCCACTGAGAGTCTTTTGTACCCTTCATTGACCGTGTACTGGCCATTCCTACCCTAGCCAATGCGATCCCTTGCTGGCTCGCTGGTAGGTGACATGCCCTGAAGAGATGCTAAGAGATGTTTCTTTGCATCTTCTAGATGAGGCTGGGGACACAGATCCTTCTAGCCAGCCCAACAACCTTTCTAATTCCACAGACAAAGGTCATGAAGGGTATGATAACCAGAGCTGCGAGCCCACTCAGCTAAGTAAGTTATCTCTGCAGTAGATGAGAGAGAGGGCTGACCAAGAATTTTTCTTTCCCATACCTTGATTTTTTTTCCACTTCCCAGTATCCAATAGTAGTTGGACTAGATTAAGCTAAAGGAAGCTTTGCACAACTACCAAAGAGAGGATTCCTTTCCAGTCCACTCGCCATTGAGCATTTTTTATCTATGCCTTTTGATGTATTTTTTTCTTATTACTTCTTTCCACCATTCTTTCTTGCTAGTAACCAACCTCCAGATCAGTTTTTCTCCCAGCACTTTGTTCATTTGCTCTAGGTCCCTAATTCCTAATCCACCTTTGCGTTTTGACTTTTTGACTATGTCCCATTTAACCAAGTGAAATTTCTTTCTTTGCACCTTTCCTCCTTGCCAAAGAAATTTTCTGATTTCCTTACTTATGCTGTTAACAACACTCTTAGGTGCTAGGATCATCGAGCTAGAGTATATTGGGTAGGAGGAGAGGATGGAGTGTATGAGAGTTACTTTCCCTGCAAGGTTTAACCACTTAGAGCTCAGAGCATTAATTTTTCTCTTGATCTTTTGGATGATCGGAATCCACATAGCTAAGGCACAGGCTTTTTTAACAATAGGGATACCCAAATATGCCAAAATGAGTCCAATTCTAATTGGCGTTGATGTGAATAATTTGAGATATGCTTCGAAGGGTGGTGATATTGCAATTCCAACCATAGAGTTGACACTTGTTCAAGTTTGTTGAGCTTCCAGAGGATTGTAGAAAAAGGTCTAAGGGCATCAGGAAATTTCTGGCAATTTATGGGGAGGCTATTCCTAACAAGATTGTGTCATCAGCAAAGAGGGCATGATTGATGGGATTGACCCCATTTCTAAAGGAGAGGCCTAGGAGAAGGCCTTCTGCTCGGAGTCTAGAGAGTATTTTTCTTAGGGAGTCCGCCACAAGGATATAAAGAAAGGGGGAGAGGGGGCACCCTTGCCTTATCCCTCTGGAGGCTTTAAAGAATTATGTGGGTCTCCCATTGATTAAGGGGGCTATCCAAGGAGATTTTATGCAGGATTGAACTTGATTTATGAAGATAGGGGGGAACCTGAACCTTTTTTAAACCATCAAAATGAAAGAATGCCTTAGCCGTTCAAAGGCATTTTCTAGATCCAGTTTGATAGTCATACCTGATTCTCCTTTCTTTGTGCTGGAGTGAATAGCTCCTTGAACCATTAGGATTTTATCGCTGATTTAACGGCCAGATATGAAGCCTCCTTGGTTGGGAGAGATCAGAGAGTGAATGATAGGCTTGAGTCTTAAAGATAGAAATTTTGAGAAGATTTTGTACGAGGCGTTGCAGAGGGAAATAGGTCTGAATCTTTTGATGGAGGAGGGGTTAGCTTCATTGGGGATCAAGGCTAGAAAGGTGGAGTTTATGGCTCCATCCATTTTGCCTTTCGCCATCCAGGAGATGAGATGCATGAGATCCTTTTTTATTAGCGACCAGAAGGTTCTATCAAAGTGAATAGGGAAACCGTCAGGTCCGGGAGCTTTGTCTGGGTGAAGGGACCAAATGGCCTTCTTGACTTCTTCTTCTGATATGGGGGCTTCTAGCTGAAGTGTTTCTTCTGGGATGATCATGGCAGGGATGTCCCATACCATTTATTCCATGCATTCCTGTGAAACATATTCTTCATCATTATATAAGTTCTCAAACAATCTTCTTACCTCTGTACTAATTGCCACTTTCCCAGTGATGAGAGTGCCATCCTCACTTTTGAGCTCCCTAATTGTGTTCCATCTTTGTCTGTCCCTGCATTGATTTTTGAAAAATTTTGTATTTTGATCGCCTTCTTTGAGCCAGAGAATTGCGACCTCAACCTCCAATCCTCTTCCTCGTGCCTTAATATTGTTTGAAGGCTTTTCTCAAGCTCTATTTCTTTGAGGAGATGCTCTTTGGTGATTTCAGAATCCTCCATATTTGCTTGATGAGCTTCCATGATTTTTACAATTTTAGATTTCTTTTGAGATGGCTCCTGGAAAAGGAGTTTAACCCAAGATTTGAAAGCTAGTTTAACTCTTTTGATTTTTTGTTCCCATGAGAAAGCTGGGGATCCTGGGATGAAATGGCAAGAGGATTTAGAAACAATTTCCTTTACTCCTTCTGCCTCTAGCTAGAGGTGATTGAACCGAAAAGGGAGGGGACCCAGATTTTATAGAGGAGGGAAGAAGAGACAAATCAGTTTGTGATCTGATATGCCTAAACAGAGGAGTTTGGTCTCTGGGTGGGTTGTTAAGAGATGAGTGCTAACTAGCACCCTATCCAAACGAGCAGCTATGTGGCCTGGACCAATTATTTTGTTGTTCTAAGTAAAAGATCCATTTTTTGGTTTGATGTCCGAGAGACCCCAAAGCGAGATCAAGTCTTCAAGCCTTTCCCCAATGGGATCCCTAACCTTGGTTCCTCCTCTAAGCTCTTTAGCAAAGATGGTTACATTGAAATCGCCTGCTATGAAACAAGGAACAAGTGTTTTCCCTTCACATTGGTCTTTAAGGGATTTCCAGAAATTGTCTTTCTAAGCTTGAACAGTTGGGCCATATATGTTCCCTATCTAGAACATTTATTTTTTTTCTTTGTTTTCTAATTTTATGAATAACCAGCTCTTATTTTCTATCACTGAGTGCATTACAAATTTATCACTATCCCACTAGCAAAGAAGTCCTCCTGATGCGCCACTTGAGCTAGTGGAAAACCCATCTCCTTTAGGCCAATTTTTTTTTAGTGTGGCTATGCTGTCTTCTGCTATTTTTTTTGTCTCCTGGATAAGAAGGATTGAAGCCGATTCCATTGATTTGAATCTTTTGATTATTTTTTGGGAACCTCCTAATCCTCTACAGTTCCAGGAGACCAACTTCATTATTTCTTGGCATTGCAGAGAGCCCTTTCTTTCTCCTTTCTTTCCTCTTCTGCACTGAGTAGGTATTTGCTTGCTTGCAAGTTTTTAACCAGGAAATCTAGGTTGGATTGTTTCCCTGCTGCTTTTTCCCTTGATACTTCTTGTTCCCTTATTATCTTGTTGGACTTCCTTCCTTTTTCTGGAATGGGGTTCTAGCTCCTCAACTGAGTTATCTGTAGATTCCTCCGAGAAAGCCTTTGCCTTGGAATAGGTAACTGAGCCTTCTGAGTTGATTTTCGTTACCTTCGTTGCCTCTGGCTGGGCTGGCTCATCTTAAATATTGCTCCTCTTTTGATGGGTTGGGTCTTCTGCTAGGGCTCCTTGCTCTGGGAAGAGGGCCTCTTCCACATTCTCCTCTGGGGTGTCAGTCTCTTTTTCGTCATTTTGAAGTGCTTCGTACCTATTTCCAGAGGCGCTTTTTGTCGTACAATGAGTCTGCTTTATTGCTGCATTTTTTGTTGTTCTTTTCCTGCTTGCTACATTCCATCCTTCTTATTGCAACCCTTCTTGATTGACTTTTTCTAGTTTTTTCAGGTAAGATTTGGCAAAATGCCCGTATTCATGGCAATATTTGCATTTGAAGGGGATTTGCTCATAGTCCACTATTTGCAAATGATTTTGGAAACCATTTATCAAGATCTACTTATACGCAGATGTGAGCGCATGAGAACATTGGGGGTTTTGGCTCTGATTTATCCACATATTTACCCAATGTATTTCCTATTGCTCTGAAGTCCTTGTCATTCCAGCAGTGAAGGGGGAGGTGATGAAGTTTCACTTAGACTGGAACTGCCTTAGGGATATCTTTCTTAGTATTAAAATATAGATCCCATTTTTTTAGGTACATTCCTCTTGGACCCATGAAATAAGGGCCATTCCTGAAAATGAGGTCCCTATCTTCCTTCTTCTCAAAGATGAATGCAAAATAGCCTTTCCCATAGAAGATTTGTTGCACCTCCCATTGGATAAGGGTTCTCTAGTTTTTGTTGAGCCATACATCTACCGAATGAGGGGACGGCCAGAGTCCTATGAACAAACCAATCAGGCCTTTCTCAGAAAGAGTGACAGCTTTCCTTTTGGAGGCGGCTGAAGAGAGCTTGACCTCCGGAACATCAACGCGCTTAACAAACCGAGAAGAAGGAGGGGCGGACGTCGAATAAGGAGAGAGAGAAGCTACTATGTTTTGGAAATGATCTTCAAAGGATACTGGATCCGGTGGACCCATGAGAAGGCTAACTGGGCCAAAAAATCCCTATCCCGCGCAGGAGCTCACTTCAAAACCCTAGCCAGCATAGTTGCTTTCTGTTTGCAATAACTTGTTCAACATCAATATTCTAACCAAATGTATTTGTTGCATGTAATTGTTACACTTATTAGTAATATGTATTGATTCAATTGGGACATTATGTCCATTACATTATACATTAAAGTGTATGATTTTAACACTAGACAATTATTTCAAAATATAGAGTAGCTTGCATTAACATCCAAAATATAATGATCATCATTCTTCACTGGAATTGATGCCAATGCTTGAGCCACTTGCATGAGTTGGGTTACTTGGATGAATTTTTTTCTCATTGCATCGATTGTTTTCCTATTCTTTAGCTTCCATATTTAAACATAAATTAAAGTGTAATGAATGTAAATACATTGGTAGGAATAATGAAAATTAAAATAAATAATATACATGAATGTAAATTGAAAAGTAACGTACCATAGAAATAATTGGATCTTGAATGATACACATTCTTTCAAAACCAAATCTCATGACTTTTCGCAACAAGTCTTATGTTGGCTCCAGTCCATGATTTGTTTCCTACAAGTTTTATACCCCGTAAGAAATCTTAGATTTAATAAAGGTTTTTTTTTTGTTTTTTAATGAGAAAATGATAGAAGTAAAACAACATATACACTCATAAATTCCATAATTAATTTTTGATATGCCAAAATATACTCACAACCCT
>LPNX010153674.1:0-113929 GCA_001517045.1 Pseudotsuga menziesii | reverse complement strand
TATCACAACCAATAATAAATCTTAAGTTGTTATAAGGAAATCACAACTGCTCACAAACTAGTTTGCTATCAATCCCTTTTTTCCTTGTCATCCTATCTTATGTGATGAATGGGTCCCATTTTGTTTTCTTTTATGGAACAAAACAATTGAAATTTAATATTTGATGCTAAATTAATAAATTTTATGTACACAACTATTTTTTTTAATGATTTCATACATTTGAAGCACGTTGTTGTTGAGATGGATCCTCTTTCGATGCAATTATGTCCATTTCCTTGACTATCTCCTTGTACAATTTTTTGGACATCCCTACTGACATATTTTGAATATCACCTCGTTCATCCTTTGGAATTTTCATAATTTTCCTAAAAATGTAAAATGACATTAAAGTATTTTTATGTTGATAGGAAAAAAATATAGTAGAATTAATATTAAGAAATGAATGATTTGTAGTCGTACATATATTCTATAAAAACATGCTTGGAGATATTAATTTTTGAATGATTCTTTTTTGTTGTTGTATGTTTTTCTTATTGCAAGTCTAATAGGTCTCATTGACCATGTTTTTGGAAACACCTCCTATAGTTTAGATATAACATGATTCTTTAACTCACTGGATTGATTTTTGTACTTTGAGTGGAAAGTACGTCTATACGTTCTTTCCACTATATCCCTCATAATTTGTTTTTATAAAATCCCCCCCCCCCCTCGTTTCATTAACTTCCAACAACACTCTAGATTAGCTAAGAACCAATTCATCATCATTGACATCTTCCATGATTTGTTTTTTCTTATGATGACATTCCATTGTGTTGTTGGCAATCCCTACTTAACATTCAACATATGTGAATTAGATTGTTTGAAACTTATTACCGAATATTCTTAAGTATAGTATCACTCAAAATTCAAGAAAAAATTCATATTGATTTCTTTTTTATTCACCTCATTCAACCCTCAGCATCTTTTCCATCGGGGTTTTATGCTCTTTTGCAGTTAGATTGAAAAGAATCTTATCAAGATTCCTCTTCTTATGGATTTTCATGTGAGACATTAACCAACACATATTAGTTGAACTTACAAATAATTAAAACATATTAAATTCATACATAAATGACAAATAAGTTGCCTTCTTTATGAATTTGTATGTGCTCCCATCATGTCGACTAGATTTGTTGTTCATTGAGCTCTTAGAATACATTTTATATCAATAAAAAACCTAGACTATTAAATAAAGAAGCTATTAAGTATATTATACAAAAAATTTGCATGCCTTAAAAAATAATAATAATAAAAAGCCCGTCATTTTGGTGTGTTACAACATGGGAAACACATCGGTGCTTCTCATACATGACCACATTGATGCACCACACTTAAATGCACCATTAACGACAACATAATAAAAATCTTCATATACACATTTTTTGATCCAATTTATTTATTATAGAGCAATCAATTCTATGTTTGGAAAAATGTTAAAAGAACAAAGTAATTAGTTCTAGAAAATTATAGAAATTGGTTGAAGCATTAGATTAATGATATAAAAGTTGACTAATCTCTATCATGGGTATTATATTTGTCCAATAAAAAATATTGTATAGTTCTCCTTACATTTTATTATATAGGTGGTTGAAGTTGGTCTTTGATATTAAGTGCACTTAAAGGAAAAGTGTAGAATTAGACAAAATTGATCAATTTGGAGGGTTGTAACTTCTATTGACCTGCCCAAAAATGATCATGGTTATAGTCATTGAAAATGTAATTCAAGGGAGAACGAATATTCATGATCATATTTTGAAGAAGTACTTCAAATATTTCTAGAAATTGAACATAAAAGAGCCACTAGCCCTGATTTGACAAAAAAACGTCAATAAGGTTGTTCTAGAATGCATGAAAATTATTTTTGTATTTTTATGAGGATATAATGAAGATAACAAGTGTAATTATATGAACACTTTTATAGATATATATCCATATCAATAACAATCAAGCCCAAATTTTAAATAGTTGAGCTAAGACACCTTTGTCTTGGTTGGGGCAAGGAGATTATCACCATGAATAATGTACATGATCCTTATGAAGTTGAAATGGATTCCATGGAAGAAAATATACATGATGAAAATGAAACGATAGATCTAATAGTTGTAGAAACTAAGTAACTCCTCCAACTATTGTAGAGATCATGATAAATCTAAGAGTGGAGTTACAAAGTTGCAGAGCAGATAATGCAATGCTCATTAAATCTTAGGAAGAATAAAACCAATTGAATGCAACCATGCTTCAAAGCATAAAAATCATATATAATAAAATGCACCAATGGTATAACTCAAAAAATGACGATAGGAGTGGGAATATATTTAGGAGACATTCTCACAAGAGGTTCCATAGCTCAAGGAGAATTTATAGATATGGGAAGTATATACTATAAATATCTTTAGCAGTGAATCATCTACCTCTAAGGATTCCATCAACACTTCAATCTCTTCTTCTTCAAGGACAACTCACATGGATAATTTCGGAAGATCAAACCCCCTATATCTTATCGTGAAGTGAAATCTAGAAAAGAAGTTGAGTCTTGGATTCTTGGGATGAAAAAATATTTTCAAGTTCATGATTACTTTGGAAATATGAAGGAAAGAGTGGCCATATTTAATTTAAATGGAAAAACATAAAGTTATTGGGATGAGCTTATAAAAATTAAGAATATTAATGAAAGTTTGTTTGTAACTAGTTAAAGAATTACATTAAGCAAAAGTACCTCTCTTGTGGGTACTATGACATAAAATCAAGGAATTCCATGATTTAAATTTTGGGAAAATGGCAATGGACGAGTATGCAAATAAATTCTTGGACTTGTTGAGGTCTGTTAAGTATATAAGAGATGATAAGTTAAATATACAATGATTTCTAAGTGGATTACCTCAGTCATACAAGGACATAATTGAATTTGGTGAACCAAAAAATCTAAGTGAGACCATAAGGAAGGATAAGTATTGTTATTACCAAAACAAAATAAAGCTAGAAATACATAAGGCATGGAAGAACAAGAAGAAGGAGAAGTTTGACAAAAGGAAGAAAGGATACAAACCTCCTCATTTTATAAATCAACAAAGAAAATAAATAAATGGTGAGGTTGTCTCAACTGATTTTATGGAAGATAATCCAAGGGAGTTGCTTCAACATTGGGGATGATAAGAAGATCATTTACTCAGAAATTGACCACATTGGAATGGAATTTCCAAGCATGTTCACAAGATACATGAGTCTACCACTATTGAGGATGTAGCAAGGATTGCCCCTAGGATCTATTCTACACTAGAGGACCACGAAGAAAACCTTGGCCCCACCTGAAAGAAGTTGGATGCCTAAGAATCAATTAGTTTTTGTTAATGTTGAAGGTAATATTGCTTAAGAATATTTTTCTCTTTTAATTAAATAGGATCATTATGATTATACCTCTCTTATCCAACTTATACGGTATTTTTTTTAATTAAGATTTGCATATGGCTAGAAATTCAAGGTAAAAGGGATACAGGTAAAGCCAATTTAGAAGGAATCATTCCACCATAGACCACATGATTACTCTTAGGATTATTATAGAGGAATGTCACAGTAATAGGCTCAATCGTATTTTTTGCTTTTTGTACTTCAGGAAATATTTTGATAGTGTTATCACTCCAGGAAACTCCTCTAGGTTGTAGCTCGAGGATGTCTGGTAAGTTAAAATGTTTCTAGGTTTTTCTGCTATGGATCAAGTCAGGTGACCTATATAACCTTGCACTCTCAAGACATGCATGAAACTCACTCAACTACAAGGCTTTTAGTTACAATTGTTTAGAAGTTGACAATAAGATGCAGGGATGGAGAACTCATCAGGCTGGCAGATTTACATACAAAATAGATGCATATAAATGGCTAAATCATGATAAGGATGGTACTTATAAATCAAATCACATTAACACACCAATAGGATGACATCTATTAGTTATTAATCAACTTGAAAGTAACCTAAATACACATTCAGGCATAAGTACAGTAAAGATAGAGATGAAGGCTGAACAAATCATAACAAAAGAGCTTATATTCAAGAATGAGAAAAATGAGAAGCTGACAATAGTATAGGTTTATAAATCCCCAAATTCAAACCCTTTTCATAAAATAAGTCTTAGGTTTTATAGCCTCTTACAAAATATACAGATCCTAAAAACTTGGATCTGTTTTTTACAAAAATAAACAAAAGTAATAGTTTCTGCAAATTAGGGTTTAAAACCCTAATTAACTACTTGTCTTAACTTAATTGAAGAATTAGTCCACTGAATGAACTTTTAGATAACTGAAGTAACTACTGATGATTACTGTTACTGGCCCTCTTCCAGTTAAGCCACTGATTTCTCTTTGATAGCTAGGGTTGGTGGACCTTTGTGCTATTATGTCATAGTAGAGCTTAAACATACCCCTTTCTGATGCTTCCATCAGCATTTTTCATCTTTAGATTACGTCCTTGAGCCATCTGCAGTTGCCCGAAACCAGTCCTATATGCCAAAACTTGATTTTAACCCTCTTTCCGCTTTCGGTGGCTAATGAACTACCCCAGTGTCCGCCTAAGCCACCGAAAACCTTGTTTTGCAAAAAATATTAGTTTTTTCTCAAAAAAGTATTTTTAGGCCTGTTTGCTCAGCTTTCTTCTTCTGCAGGGTTTGTGCTAGTAGTGTTAACAACACCCTGGCTAGTTTCAGGAGGCTGGAGACTCACTACTACTTAAAGCTAGGGTTTCCAAGGTGGGGTGGCTGTTAGGGTTTTCCTTGGCCTCCTTTAGCTTCAGTCTTTGGAGCCTAACCATCCTGTATATAGCCTTGTGTTGTCTTTTATGTATCTTAGGTTTCTTTTGACCTTATTGGCTTTAGAAGAAGGAGGTTGTTTTGTTGTTGTTGCCCTGTTAGGTCAACTTTTGCCCTAAAAATTTGGCCAAACTGCTAAAAAATGGGGCTCATAGATAGATTTTTTCCTTCAAATATGTGACACATGTTTATAAAATGAAAGAGGTTTTTGTATATTGGTTTGTTCTGAGAACAAAACTCTCTCATGTTTTTGGAATTCATTTTAATTTTCCTGGGATCTGGATTTCAAAAACATGTGTCAAACAAGAAATTTTAAGATCCAAAAATTAGGTCTCAGAGATGGATTCAATTCTCCCAATATGAAACACCTGTAGGAAAACTGAGATAGGTTATTGTTCTCTGACCTGTTAGGAACAAAACCCTCAGAGAGTTTTGAAAACGAATGCTCCAGTCTCTCATAATCACCATTTTAAAATTATGCATTTTCATATTAAAACACCCCTTTCGGTGGCTCGGAGCATCCTAAAATTTTGGTCTTAGCTGCCGAAAGTCTGATTTCGGTGGCTTAGAGACCATTTTGAAACCATGCTTAGCCACGAAAACCTGTGTTTTTATTTTTTTGAGCGGGCCTTTTCCCCAACGCATTTCACTTGCTTTCGGTGGTTAATGCCTCCTTCAATCACCCAATAAGCTGCCAAAACCAAGGCTTTTCGGTGGCTAATGAGCTATTGGAAAGCTGACCTAAGCCACCGAAATTCCTTTTCCCAAAATTTCATAAAAAAACGCGATCAACAGGATTTCGGTGGTCAATATGGTCCTGTGTTAAAACTGTTAGCTACCGAAAGGTGAGCTTTTCGGTGGCTAATGAGTTGTTGAAAAACTTGCCTAAGCCACTGAAAGCTAAAAATTTCAAATTTTCTTAAAAAACAGAACATTAGATATCCCAATCTTGTTATTCATCCCAATATTTTTCATAATATGGCCTGAAACGTTCATCAGTGATAAAAAAAAAATTGTTTTGAGTGAACTTATTGAAAATTTTATTTAGGAGATAACATCTGGCTCCTACTCAGGGATGGGAACCTCCCTATGAGGTCCCAAGAACCCCAGACCAAAATGCCTTTCCTGAAAAAGAATAATTAAAGCTATCTTCTAGTGTTCCATTGGGCATGGAATCATTTGTCTTTTATAACTCATCCCCTCCAATCTTCCTATAGCCTGCTTTGCTTATTCACAAAAATAACTAAAAATGACCCAACTACTCATATTAAGAGCTTATTTCCTATCTACTCCTACTCCTAATTCTAATCAGTAGAATATTCTTATCATGTGACATCATGCTTCCAATGAAGCCAGGTCAGAAGCTGATCTGCTGAACTTATCCTTGATCTTGACCCGAAAAATAAATGAAACCCTAGCATGCAGCAATGTAGTTTCGAAGGGTGACAGAACCAGCTATTGTCTGACAAAAATATTTGTATATCTCTTCTGCTCATAAGTTTCAGATATTCAGCAACAAGGTCATAAAAGCCAACAAGAAATACCTTTTTATGTTGTTGTACCAACTTAATAAAATGTTGTTGCTGGCTGCTTTCAGTGATCACTACGTTAACTATAGATTTTTCAACCTCTGACTGGAAAGGATGAGTTATGCCATTCTTTTCTGGAATTTTCAGATCATCATCTTCCTCTTCATATCTTTTGAATTCTTCCTTTGTTTTCAAATCATAAAACTAAGGGCTGCCTTTAGTATTTGCTGCAGAGCCAAATTTGTTACATGCTATTCCTTCAATCTGCTCATTATCTTTCAGGTTTCCAAAGAGGACAAACTGATATTCTTGACACACTAAGTCAGTAGATGCATTAGGTACAAAGTCAAAAGCATATATATTATGGTTAAAATTCTAAATATCATTAATATCTTGATCACAATGAGAGGTGTCCACTATTGCATACTCTTCATAGCTATCATTAACCAGAGCATGCATATGTCTATGATCATCTCTTTGCTGAAAAGTAGAACTAAAATAAATTCCAGAAGTGGACCAATCCTCACAAAACTTAAAATCTTCTTCTTCATCCTTAGTATCCTTTCCATCTTGAGAATTCAACTTATATTCTTCACAACAATTATCAAATGCAAACTCATCTGAATAGTACCTTTTACAGTGCTCAGTGAATGCTTTGTGAAAATCCTTCAATGATGAAATACTGGAAGGAGGTAAATAAAAATACCACTGACGTGCATCACCATATAATGAATACATGAACATCTTCATGTTGTTGATATAATAGATCCATGCATTCATGAAACTTAAGGAGGTGTTCTGCAGGACTGTCTTCTTCCTCCTCTTTGAAGATAGGTAGAAAATCTCCCCATTCAGACATATCAGGTACTGGATGTGGGAAACCAGGAATGGAAGAGAATTCAAGAGATGCAAACCTCCAAGCCAAAAGAGTGTCAAATGCTTTTGACATCTTTGTATTATGGAGTCGACATTGAATTCATCCTTCATGGAGTAGCCAAGGATGAGATATTCACAAGCAACAGTGCTTGAAGATTCCTCATCGCTAAAATTTTCTGATGTATTTATAAATTCCTAAGAATTAAATGTTTCGGTAGAAGAAATAATAGCAGAAATATTCTTGAAATACCTAATGTAGCTTCCTTTGCAGCACTACTGGTCTGCCTTAGCGAAGCCCTATCTCTTCTCAGAATCTCTTCTGGATCTGAAACCGGTGTTGCTGGTGGCCCCTTAGGGTTTGCTCTGGTACTTGGTCTTCTTGAAGCCACCTTATTTCAATGGAGTCACCAGATAGATGATTACAACTAGAATAATGTCCAATATTTTTCTATCATCAAATCAAGGATCTATGTTGTCTCCCAGGGAAGCTGAGCTTCAGTCTTCTGTCCCCAGCAACAACACCAATTTGTTATCACTCCAGGAAACTCCTCTAGGTTGTAGCTCAAGGATGTCTGGTAAGTTAAAATGTTTTTGGGTTTTTCTGCTATGGATCAAGACAGGTGACCTATATAACCTTCCACTCTCATGACATGCATGAAACACACTCAATTACAATAATTTTAGTTACAATTGTTCAGAAGTTGACAATAAGGTGCAGGGATGGGGAACTCATCAGGCTAGCAGATTTACATACAAAATAGATGCATATAAATGGCTAAATCATGGTAAGGATGGTACTTATAAATCAAATCACATTAACACACCAATAGGATGATAGCTATTAGTTATTAGTCAACTTGTAAGTAACCTAAATACACATTCAGGCATAGGTACAGTAAAGACAGAGATGGAGGCTGAACAAATCATAACAAAAGAGCTTACATTCAAGAATGAGCAAAATGAGAAGCTAAAAATAGTATAGGTTTATAAATCCCCGAAGTCAAACACTTTTCATAAAATCAGTCTTAGGCTTTATAGCCTCTTACAAAATATACAGATCCTAAAAACTTGGATCTGTTTTTTACAAAAATAAACAAAAGTAATAGTTTTTGCAAATTAGGGTTTAAAACCCTAATTAACTACTTGTCTTAACTTAACTGAAGAATTAGTCCACTGAATGAAATGTTAGATAACTGAAGTAACTGCTGATGATTACTACTACTGGCCCTCTACCAATTAAACCACTTATTTCTCTTTGACAGCTAGGGTTGGTGGCCCTTTGTGTTGTTATGTCATAGTAGAGCTTAAACAGACCCCTTTCTGATGCTTCCCTCAGCGTCTTTCATCTTTAGATTACATCCCTAAGCCATCTGTAGTTGCCCAAAACTGGTCCTGTATGCCAAAACTTGATTCTAAGCCTCTGTCCACTTTCGGTGGTTAAGAGTCCAGTCTATCAAAACCGTTACCTGCCCTATTGAAAGTGGCGCTTTTAGTGGCTAATGAACTGCCCCAGCATTTGCTAAGTCACCAAAAGCCCTATTTTGCAAAAATATTAGGTTTTCTCAAAAATATTTTTTTACGCCTATTTGCTCAGCTTTCTTCTTCTGTAGGCTTTGTTCTAGGAGTGTTAACAGAACCCTGGCTAGTTTCAGGAGGCTGGAGACTAACTACTACTAAAAGCTAGGGTTTCCAAGGTGGGGGTGGCTGCTAGGGTTTGCCTTGGCCTCCTTCAGCTTCAGTATTTGGAGCCTAATCATCATGTATAATCCTTCTGTTGTATTTTATGTATCTTAGGTTTCTTTTGACTTGCTTGGATTTAGAAGAAGAAGGAGGTTGTTCTGTTGTTGTTTCCCTGTTAGGTCAACTTTTGCCCTAAAAATTTGGCCAAACTGATGAAAAATGGGGCTCAAAGATAGATTGTTTCCTTCAAATATGTGACACTTATTTATAAAATGAAAGAGGTTTTTTTATATTGTTTTGTTATGAGAAAAAACCTCTCTCAATGTTTTGTAATTCATTTTAATTTGCCTAGGATCTCGATTTCAAAAACATGTGTCAAACAGGAAATTCTGAGATCCGAATGTTAGGTGTTAGAGATGGATTCGATTCTCCCAATATGAAACACTTGTAGGAAAAATGAGATAGTTTATTGTTCTATGACCTGTTAGGAACAAAACCCTCTGATATTTTTACAAAATTATGCTCCAGTCACTCATAATCACCATTTTAAAATGATTCCTTTTCATAGTAAAACGCCCCTTTCGGTGGCTTAGAGCATCCTGAAATTTCGGTCTTAGCTACCAAAAGTCTGATTTCGGTGGCTTAGAGACCATTTTGAAACCACACTTAGCCATGAAAACCTATGTTTTGATTTGTTTGTTCTGGCCTTTTCCCCAGCACATTTCACTTGCTTTCAGTGGTTAATGCCGAAACCAAGGATTTTTGGTGGCTAATGAGCTGTTGGAAAGCTCGCCTAAGCCAATGAAAGTCCTTTTCCCAAAATTTCATAAACAAATGTGATCAACAGGCTTTCAATGGTCAACATGGTCCTGTGTTAAAACTGTTAGCTGCCAAAAGGTGAGCTTTTCAGTGCCTAATGAGTTGTTGAAAAACTCACCTAAGCCATCGAAAGCTAAAAATTTCAAATTTTCTTAAAAATATAAACATTAGATATCCCAATGTTGTTAGTCATCCCAATATTTTTCATAGTATGTCCTGACACGTTCATTAGTGATCAAAAAATAAATTTTTTTGAGTGAACTTATTGAAAATTTTATTTAGGAGATAACGAATACAATTCCTAGAAATAACTTGTGTAAAATATTATAAGAGTTAAATGATCCTTTTGATTTGAGAGCCACTACAATAAGGTTGTACAAGAATGCCACTGCCAAGTTTAAGAACACTAAGGGTTGATCAGAAGATATTAATTGTAATATATGAGTTAATAAAAAATTCCCCTTCTCCCCTACCCTTTTTGGTATATACATTGATAAGTTATAAGGTTATTTAATAGAGGCAAGTTGCACTAACACAATGTTAGTAGGTATTGTCATTATCCTCCTTATTTGTGTTGATGATATTGTTCTTCTAGAAATATGTCCCTCTAATGTTGATAAGGAATTAATAATTCTCAAGGATTTATGCTCTACTATGGACATGCCTGTCAATATTGGCAAAATGAAAGTTATACTGAAAAAATATATAAGGCCACTTCCACTAGAAACTTGGAGGAAGTTACTCCCTACAAATATCTTTGGATTGTTATCCATCAACATCAATAAAATCATCAATGGATGGTGGAAATATTATTTTTGTCTTGAAAACAATTCTAAGTCAACAAACCTTGTGATGTGTGATAAAAATAAATTCCTCTTTAAAACTCTCGTCACTCTCATTCTCCTTTATGGGTGTGAAGTTTTGCACTATATTATATCTAGAGAATATTGGATAAGGATTGGGTAATTCCAAATGCATTTTATAACTTACAATCTTAACATTCAAAGAAATACGCCATATCCTATTCTCCTGATTGAAGTAGGATTTTTCCCCATTGAGAGCATAACTATGACTAGGTAGCTAATGTACAAAAAAAATAAAAATAACCTAGGAGGCCGAAGACTTTAAAAAAAACACCTAAGGCTCAATAAAGGTTGGTATAAATATGTCATATCTTAGTTAAATATGTGGGGGATTGACAAAAGATGCCACTTTGCAAAATATAGAGGATATTATAAATATTATTACTTCGAAGCTCAAAGAGAAGTTGTGGTGTGACGAAAATTTAGAACCTAAAAGAAAATTAAGATATTATAAAGAGTTCATTAACCCTAATATTGAATACCATAATTGTCTATATATTTTAACTAGAGTAAAGAAGAAGATCCGCGTAGATAAAATAAGGGTGGTTCTCATGAGCTGCATATTGAAACATGGTGTTTGACCTTTCCTAAAACTCTTCGAGTTGAAAGGATATGACATATTTGTGAGACTATGAGTGTTGAATATGAAAATCACTTCCTCTTACATTTCCCTATAATATCTCGAGTTCGAATTTTTTGTTGCAATATGAACCTATCCAACCTTCTATATATCAAAATTATAGTATTTAGGAATGTTCCTCTTCAATATTTTTTAGCACAAAAATAAATCTCTAAAGAAAACCAAGTAGTTCCTTACTTTTCTTTATTAAGGTCCAATAGACCAAAATTTGTCTAAGTAGACATTAACTATCATCCTAATCCTCATAGTTTAAAATTATTTTTATAATATAAATATCTATTTACTAATTCTATGACCCTATAGGACAATAAAAACTCTCTTATGAATGGAGCATTGGAGTTATGACCAAAACCCAAGCAGAGGCGTTGACCTTCTATCAATACCTCAAATTCTTAAACTCATATTGCTTCAAACATGTTATAATTTTGGGGATTTTTCCATAATCATTGAACTAATGAAATCTACGAGCCACAACACCAATGAATACTTGATATGTATAGCCAAAAGGATCCAATTGGATGCAAACAATTTGAAAATGTTACGGCTCTAGTAGTTTCCTACCAAAAACGTGCCCACTTATTCATTTTTGCAACTCCAAGGAGCGTGTAGCATGAACGTGTCCCACAAGGGTTGGGCCAACTTACATCTGTTGCACCCAAACTATGCCTCTTCACTCAATGTTTTCCCATAAATTCACCTTTATCTACAAACTATTAGACCAACGCAAGTCCTAATCAACTTACTCATGCAATAGTCACTTGTATCACAATAGTTCAACACTTAACCAATTATACAATTAAGCATTATGCATGAACATCATAATACAAGTATACACCAATATGCACCAAGAGGAAATGAACACACAAGTATGGCAGTGCCCAATAAAGACACCAAAACTTATTATGAAGAATTTTACATAGAGTACAAGATGCAACAAAGGAGTGCACCCAAATGGAAGAAAAAAATATTTATTAATGCACAATAGTGTTAGAATAATCAACCCATAGTTACCTACATTTGACATTAATTAATCATTTTTGTCTTATTATTTAGATTCCTAGATTCCATTCTATGCTAGTTTCCTTCCGCATGTCCTAGAAATCAACACATGCTAAAAATAAGTCATGGAGCACTTGGGAAACATCTTGGAAACCAATTTTAGCTGGTCTTCTTTATTCCTAATTCCTTAAAGTGCATATCTGCTTTTAATGAAAGTTGCCTTGCTTTATAGTTGTTTGAAAGCAAAAGGAAAATCTAGTTTAGGTGTAACTGCCTTGTTTTTTTACCACATCATCCTCCCTATTTTTCTCCAATTAAAAGAATGTATGAGTTGTCTTTCCATCCCTCATTAGCTTTCCCACTTGACTTATCAAATTCGTGAGCATCTTCATAGATTTGGAAACTGCTTTATGCACCTATGGGGGATTTGACTAGTTTTGGTAATCCTACTTTTTGTCTATTTTGAATGGAATCCTTATGCATTAAAACCTCTCATGTAATTATATATTTGAGCAGTCTATTACTTCACAAGGTTGGATATTTTACACTTACGCAATATAGATTAGTGTTATGCTCCAATTTCAGTCTCCTTTGGTGTGAATTTTGCATGTTTGATTAGCAATTTTGTGAATGTTATTGTTCTATCTCTTGGGTTGAATTTCCACATGGTATTAGAGCCTTTGTAGATCTATGTATCTCCTTCCATATTGCTATTTCAGGTTTGACATCTTGAATGGAAGCGCATTCTGCTGACTGGATGGAACAGTTACTGAGCTATGGACCAATCTCAGAAGATCATCTTGACTCCATTCAATTTATTTGAGTGGAAAGTTGAGATGGAGATATTTTTGAGAGATAAAGGTCTCTATAGGGTGACCATGGAAACTAAGGCAAATCCCAATGCAACTGCAGAGAAAATTAAATGGCACAACAGGAGGGATGAGGCCTATGGTATTTTGTTTCTGAGCATTTCAAGAGAACTCCTCTTCCATCTTAATGGATTTAAATCACCTAATGAAGTGTGGGAGAAGCTTAAAGATATTTTTGGAAATACAGATGAGATGAGAGGACATCAAATCAAGAATTATCTGATCTCCTTGAGTCCCAATAGCTTCGAATCATTGCAACTCTACTTTTCCAAGTTTAAGGCCCTTGTTTTGCAACTAAAATAGTGTGGGATCGAAAAGAAGGAAGAGAAACTAGTCTTTGCCACACTCTCTAAGATTGGTCCTGACTATTCAGTGTTTCTTTCGACCTTCTATGCCACCAAGTTGACAACAGGAGCCTAGAAGATTCCTAAGCTTGGAGAGTTCATGGAATCCCTCACATAGGAGCAAGATAATTTGGTGATGATGGGCACCATAAAACCTTCCAAATACCAAGATTTGGTTGCCATAGATTCAAGGGTGGATTCAAAAAGAAAGAAAAAATCTAAAAAGACACCTGAGAAAAAGAGAGATAAGTTAAAGTCTCAAGAGGAGCCCCAAGGCTTCAAGAAGAACTCCCATAAGAAGAAGAATAAAGGAGAAATGAGTAAGTGTGCATACTGGAGTAAGGGCTATCATCCTGAGAGCTCTTGTATGAAGAATAAAATTGAAATTTTGACCCAAATCTTGGAGAAGAATAACATCTCCCTTCTTGATTGCTCAAAGAAGAAGGAAGGAGGATCAAATTCAGAAGACAGAGAGAGAGTACATGCCTTGGTTGCTGGCACATCAAGCTCACCTAACTTCATCATATATTTTGGAGCTTTTAGACATATGGTTTCGACAAAGGAGACATTCTCCTCTCTTGACATGTCGAAAGTTCCACCAATAGTGTTGGGAGATGAATCTCTCACTGACAGTTTGGGGAAGGGTAGGATTGATCTTGACCATGGTGGTTTCAATAACGTGTCGTATGTTCCAGGTCTTTCCTGTAATCTCTTGTCAATATATCAGATGAATCATACTGGGTCTCCAAATAAGGTCATCTTCTCCCCTGATGATGTTGAAATCACTAATATTTTCAATGGTAAAGTCATAGCAAAAGGTGTTGTTGATCACACTTCAAAGGTATACAAGTTTTCCCATTTTCTACCCTCTCAAACCCCTCTACTCTTGTGATTCATGCTAATGAAGCAAGCACGATTTGGCTGGAAATATTTGGCCATCTTAACTACAAGTATATTTCTGATTTGAGTGAAAAATATATGGTCATAGGGTTACCAAAGATCAAGTTTTATAAGGGAGTCTGTCAAGGTTGTATCCTAGGAAAACACCCAGAGCACAACTATGAGAGAGCTAGTCATGAGAGAACCTCTACACTTCTTGAGTTGATCCAAAGTGACATTGCTGGTCCATTCCCTCATATGTCCATGATTCAATCCAAATATGCACTCACCTTCATAGATGAATTTTCCAGGTATTGTTGGGTTCACTTCCTAAAGTATAAGTCTGAAGTTTTTGACCTCTTCAAAGTATTTAGAGCCTTGGTTGAAAACCAGTCTGGGAGGAAACTCAAGATCCTCAGATCTGAAAATGGTGGTGAGTATGTCAAGTTTGAGTTCATTCAGTATTGAAAAGATGCAGGTATCTAGATGCAACATTCAATCCCTTACACACCACAGCAAAATGGTGTTGCTAAGAGAAAGAACAGATCACTATAAGAGATGGCAACCTACATGATGGAGGCTAAGAATTTTCCACCAAATTTTTGGTCCGAGGCTATAAACGGTGCATCATCCAGGGTGCCTCATAAGAAAATTGATGGTATTACTCCTTTCGAAGCTTGGAGTCGGCACAACTAGATGTGACCCATTTCAGGATTTTTGGCTCAAAGGCTTGGGCTAGAATTCCAACTGAAAAGAGGAAGGCTTTGCAACCCCAAATCCAAGAGTGCCTATTTGTTGGATATTCTAAATATTGAAAAGGGTGCAATTTGATCAACTTGAGCACTAACAAATATTTAATTTAAATAAGTGTTTAGTTCGAAGAAGAGCCTTTAGCAGCAGTTGAAGTTGGAGAGTCCTCTTAATCACCAGAACCATTGATTGTAAGTGAAGAGACTAATGAGTTTGTTGATTTTGATATGTCTGATAATAATGATTTGATTATAGATCCTAACAGTCCTACAAGACAAAAATGGGTAGCAAATACCATTCATGCAGCTGGGGAACTAGCTAGAAATACTAATGACACTAGGAGGACTAGATCTCAATTTGAGAGTGCCCTTTGTGTGAAAGATCCTCTATTTGTTGAGAAGTGATATCTGATGGTTGAATCATATCCACAAATATATGAATATGCAACACATGATCAAAGATGGAAAACAACCATGAAAGAATAATTTAGCTCGCTCCAGAAGAACAACACTTGGGAACCGGTTGATCTTCCCCCAGGGAAGAAGCTAGTTCAATGTAAATGGGTGTTCAAGACTAAGTTTTCTACTGATGATTCACCTTTGAAATATAAGGCAACATTGGTTTCCAAGGGCTAATCACAATTACATGGTATTAACTACAATGAAACCTTTGCACCAGTGGCAAAGATCGACTCCCTAAGGATAGCTCTAGCCATTGCAGCTTTGAAGCAGTGGGAAGTACATCACATGGATGTGAAGTGTGATTTCCTAAATGGAGATCTCACTGAAGATATTTATGGGCAGAAACCTGTAGGGTTTGTTTTGAATCGATGTTTAGTGTGCAGGTTAAATAAATCATTGTATGGGCTCAAGAAAGCCCCTAGGGCTTGGTATGCCAAGATTGATGGCTTTCTGTTGTCACTGAGTTTTGTTCGATGCAAGTATGATCCTAATGTCTATTTGAATCTGATTCATGGTTATTTTATGATTATTTTTTTGTATGTGGATGACCTACTGTTTATAGGAAGTTCAAAGAAAGAGATTGCCTCCTTGAAGGATGCAATAAACCATGCATTTTCTATGACAAATTTGGGATCGTTGAGCCAATTTTTGGGTATCCAAATTGCTCAATAACAAAATGGAATAAAAGTACATTAGTCCAAGTATGATTCATATTTTCTCATCAAGTTCAACATGAAATATTGCAAGCCAATAAAGGCTCCATTCCTTTCAGGACTTAAGCTTGAAGAAGCATGTTCTTCTCCTATGGTAAATAATACACTGTATACGAAGTTGATTGGGTGTTTGATTTATCTTACACACACTCAACCTGATTTATCTTATGCAGTTAGTGTGGCTTCGAGATACATGGATCAGCCTCATGAGATCCATTGGAGAGAAGCCAAGAGGATCCTAAACTTTGTTTAAGGAACAAGAAAAATCTTCTACAAAGAAAAATCTAATCTTGATTTGATTGGATTTACTGACAATGATTGGGCAAGTGACAACACAGATTGAAAGTCTACATCAAGATATGTGTTCATTCTTGCAGAAGGGCCAATTAGCTGGTCAAGCAAGAAGCAGAGTGCCATAGCACTCTCATCTACAGAATCAGAGCATAGAGGAGTTGTAAATGAAACAACTCAATGTTTGTGGTTGTAGGGGATACTTGGAGAATTTGGCTTTGAATCACAGTTTTCAATTATTATCTACTTTGATAATCATAGAACCATTTGAATATGCAATGATCTATTTCAGAGACAATGAACCAAGCACATTGAGATCCATATGCACTACATCAGATAGCTTGTGCATGATGGTACCATTGTTCTACTCTTATGTGCATCTTCAGAACAAGTAGCAGACATCTTCACCAAAGTTTTTTATGAGAATACATTCAACAATCTCAAATCACTGCTGGGGATTGTTGATCATGCTGTGAAGCATGATTGATGACAAGAATTCCATATTTTTTTTCATGTCCATGTTTAAGGGAGGATTTTTCCCACGGGGTTTTCGCCTCTTTCCTTGGTTGTATGGACAAGCAATATGTAAGGGGTGACTAAGCCTTGTTCCTAGGCCCTATAGTTTTCTGATATTTATTCATAAATTCAGGATTAAGGGGGGGTGTTAGAATAATCAACCCATAGTTACCTAAATTTGACATTAATTAATCATTTTTGTCTTATTACCTAGATTCATGGATTCCATTCTATTCTAGTTGCCTTCCACATGTCCTAGAAGTAACCACATGTTAAAACTGAGTCATGGAGCACTTGGGAAACATCCTAAAAGCCAATTTTAGAAATTCTGCTTTATTTTTTATTCCTTAAAGCACATATCTGCTTTTTCTGAAATTTGCCTTGCTTTATAGTTGTTTTAAGGCAAAAGGAAAAGCTAGTCTAGGTGTAACTGCATTATTTTTTGCCCACATCATCCTCCCTCTTTTTCTCCAATTAAAATCACGTATGACTTGTCTTTACATCCCTCTTTAGCTTTCCCACTTGACTTAGAAAATTCGTGAGCATCTTCATAGATTTGGAAACTGCTTTATGCACCTATGGGGGATTTGACTAGTTTTGGTAAGCCTGCTTTTCTACTATTTCTAATAGCATCTTATGCATTCAAACCTCTCATGTAATTATATATTTGAGAATCCTATTACTTCACAAGGTTGGCTATTGTACACTTAATACAAATTAGTGTTATGCTCCAATTTCAGTCTACTTTGGTTTGAATTTTGCATGTTTGATTAGAAATTTTGTGAGTGTTATTATTTTATCTCTTAGGTTCAATTTCCACAAATATATCCAACCATTGTGTATAAAAATATATTGCAAATATATCGTATACAAGTCCCAAGAAATATTTCTTTAATCCTCAAGGAATTTTGCCAAGGAGCCCTTCAATGTTAATGCACCCAACCTCTGTTGCATCTATGGAACTACCTTAGTGCACATTTAGATGTATTCACTATGCCAAACAATTATGCATGCCTTAGAACTCTCCTCAAAACTATTTGCACCCTCCCTATATGACTATGTCCCTCACATAGTGGAGAAGTGTGCCAAAGTGAGTCAATAAATTGAATACGTGATTCCCCCAAAATAGTGAGTGTTTCCATCCTTCTTGCAAGATCAAGTGCACCCTACCCATAACTTCATTCATGGAAGATCTCTCCACCAAGTTTTCAAAGTGTGTGTGTTTCTTGCAACTAAACCCCAAAACATGTTGTTGAAGACCACACTAGATGTATATGTTTCCTCACTTGTCCAAATGACTTCCCATTGCTTTACTCTTACACCTAGCTTGTATATATATGGTGCACCCTTGCAAAGGTATGCACTTAAAATGACATATCATTTTTCCAAGTGTGCCCAATTCAATGCATACTTCTCTCATAAGTGGATTGCGTGTTGACTTCGCAAGCCAACCCAATGAAGCAGGGATGATTTTAATGAACCATACTTATTTAAAAGTGTATAAATGTTGGCAAATCTTACCAATTATTAAAACACCAACTATAAAATGTTTGGTGATACTTTTCAAAAAATATTTTAATTTCCAAGGATTTTATATCGTTTATATAATAATTTGGTGATTTTTAGGGTGAAAAACGTTTACCCCATCAAAATTGGGCAATACGGGGCTTCAAAAAATGCAAAATGGTGAATCGTTTTTTGGAGAAAAACCCCTAAAAATAGCCCATGGGCTAAAATTTACCCTTAAAATTATTCGTGCAATGAAGGGGTTCCTTAGGTTCACACCCAACCCAACGTGCCCCCAAGTCTCGTGCATGCATCTATAAATTAAATGCAATACTATTACCATTTAGACTTTTGAAGTGTATAGGAACCATGCTTCCACCATGCTCCCATGCATTATCACAAGCAGTGCCCATGTTTGCACAAGTTTTCCATTAACCAACAAAACCATCAATGTACAACTTGCCATTCCCTGCAAGTCAAGTGTGCCTAGATCTGCACTCAACATCCATTAAGTCCGCATGAGGCAATACACATTTAAAAGAGTTCACACTCAACCTTCACACCTAGGTTGTGACATCCTCCCCCACTCAAAGTTGTTGCCACCCATAGAAACACATCTAGAAGAAACCAAGTCTGTTGTCCCAAAAAATGTATTCTCCAAGAGATGCTTCTTATCTCTTTGTTGTCGCTGAAACCTCTACCCATCCATACTACCAGAAACCCCAAATTTCAATACTTCTAAAAACCCCAAAATTTGTGCATCACCAAGAGTAAGAATGCATCTGCTTGTTGCTTTCGTTGTTGCTTCCTTTCCACTGCCAAAACCTTCACACCATTTGGAAACTCCAAATAGGTACTCCCACTTCAAGTTTCATGGCTCTAATTACCAATGTGCTAAAATATACCTGCTTGGAATTACATGCCCAATGACAACTTCCCTCTCAACCACTTCGTAATTTTTTCAAGAACATTCAAGCAAATCCAACTAGCTCAAACTATCACACCCAGATACACATTAGGGGAATTTTGCGGTAAAAAATGGGCCTTGAAACAAAAAATGTAATATCAAAATTCACTTTAAAAGAACCAATCACATTCTAGAGGATGACATCATCTATAATAGTTGAGGTGGCATTGGTTGAGTTAAGGATGTTTATTTGTCAAATTGTAAATGGTGAGTGAAAACCCATAGTTAACTATATCAATGTTGTAAGTAAAGTACCCATTATGAAAATAGTACTCATAGATTATTTTTGAATATAATATAAATGTATTAAAGTACTCTTAAAGTACTTAGAAAGAAAAGTACTATTTATATTTCAATATAAAATAAATTACAAATACCAAAAAACTAAATGTTTTATTCAAATGTAATTAATTTTTATATTTCAATATAAAATAAATTGCAAATACTAAAAAAGTAAATGCTCTATTCAAAACTAAAATTATGTAATTATTTTTTCAATATTTAAAATATATATGTCAAATCTTTATTCATAATCAAAATCACTTAACATCTTATAATAAAAACAATTTGATGATTAATAGTTTTTGTTTTTTTAAATACTTATAGTATATAATCATAAAAAATATAAAAAATACATTTATTTATTTTATAAAAATAAAATGTTATATTATAATAAATTACTATATATATTTTCATCCAGTTGAATTTTAATACCAGCCTAGATCCAAATCTTAGGCTCTATCAAGCGCCGAGAGGGATCAAATCTCCCGAGTTGCAAACCTCTTCTCACGTATTGCACTCAAGTAGGTTTGCACCTTGGGATATTTGATCCCTCTCGGCACTTGATAGAGCCCAGGATTTTGATCTCGGCTGGTTTCAATGGTGGACGGTGACACAAAACTGAAGTATATCGATGTAAGCTTAGTATCTTTAGTTTATGTAGTGAAATAATACATGTTAAATAGCTCGATGCAATTAGCAATTGCAATCTCTCAAGTAGATAACATGATAATCAATTAAAATAATAAGTTACTGTCATTAGAGGGAGGGACCATCCACTTAGGGATTAGAGGGATTCGCCTACCAATCATTCTCGAGAGTGAAATGTGCAATTAATTTTTTTCATTGTTTGTGTAGGAATTAGAGGGATTAGAGGAATTAGAGGGATCAAATCCACTCACAAATTAGAGGGATTCGCCTACCAATCATTTTCAAGAGTGAAATGTGTAATTAATTTTTTTCAATGTCTGTGTAGGAATTAGAGGATTTAAAGGGATTCACCTAGTGCTGCAATGTCATCTTTTCATTTTCATAGTTCCATAATTTTAAAACCCTTATTTAAAACCTTGCAAGACATGGTTTTTATTGTACATGGTTTAGGAGGGCCTTGCAAATGGTTTTAAAACCATGTGCAAGGCCTCCTAAACAACCCATGGTTTTATTGTATATGGTTTAGGAGGCTTGCACATGGTTTTAAAACTATGGGTTGTTTAGGAGTCCTTGCACATGGTTTTAAAACCATGTGCAAGGCCAACATTTTTTGCGGAGAATTAATTAATTTATTTATTATTATTTTGTTAGGTAAAAATCATGTTCTATCTATTGTGCTTTTATTGCAAGATTATTTTTAACATTCTCAGTATAGATCTCTCTCAAAATAACATTGTGCTTTTATTGCACAAGTATTTTTAACATATTTAGAGAAAAAGAAAGTGCTTTGTTGATAAGTCATTTTCCTTAACTCAACTTATTTTAAACTTATTAGAGGAAATTTTAATTTAAAATGGGCCTTCCAAAAATAATACAAATTCCATGTCATCATGTATTAGCCAATCAAAATCCTTTAAAATTCAAAAAGGGAGCACCTCTTAAACAATTTTCTAATATAAATTTGGGGATAGGTATCATAAAAAAAACTACTTTTTTGTTCGTATTTTCGACATATCTCCCTGTGTTTTTACTCAAATTTCGATCGAGAGAGATTGTTGGATGCAGAATTAAATTTCGCATCCAACGAGTACCCACTCGGCATACTTTTGACGGGCCCCTCTACCCAAAAAACAAGAAATACATGTCATACGTTTCAGGTATTTCTTGTTTTTCGGGTAGAGAGGCCCGTCAAAAGTATGCCAAGTGGGTACTTTTTGGATGTGGAATTTAATTATGCATCTAATGAGCTCTCTCGATCGAAATTTGAGTAAAAACACAGGGAGATATGTCGAAAATACGAACAAAAAAATAGTTTTTTCTTTTCTTCCTCCAAAATTAATAAATATTATTTTATTATTTTAACTATTATTTTATTAATTTTCCTTAGGAGGCCCATTTTGAGTTCGTCCTCTAATGCAGCTATACATATCAACTCTTACAATTATTTTTCGATTCATCCTAGGCAATTGCATTTTTTTCTGAAAGTCCAACGTTCAAAGTTTAGTTTCAGGTTTCAAAGGTTGTAAGGCCATGCTTATTTTCCTTTCAAATTCTTTATTCAGATAAAATGTTTGGTATTTTAGATTGCCATGCAATATTTATATCAATGCACTCACTCATCTATCTCTCTCTTTATATTCAGTCTGTATTTTGATGAGTCCGTTGTCGATATGGAATCAATGTCCAAAACAATATTGTAATTATTGCAACATGCATATTGTCTAGGTATATGACTCGATGAGGGATAAAAGATAATTTTAAATGCAAATGAAGATATAGGTGGATCAAAATATTAAGATTGTAGGTGTTTAGATTTGCATTTTAATGGTTTTTAATTATTTAAATGGTGGTAATCGCGAGAAATAAGATAATTTGAAGGTTTTGGCAACAACAAAAAATAACAAGGATTTTATGACCTAATAAGTAGCACACCCTGTAAATAAGGATCTATTTATCCAGTAATAGTACAACTGTAATTTTTTTAGAAATTTTAAAGTATAATAATGAATTCATAATTTGAGCATATCTTCATTTTGATTCATTATGATTCATGGATGGATGGTACAATGCTCATGAAAAAACAATCTTGGGAAATGAAGGTATTGATTAGTGTTTGAAATAATATATTTTTTGAAATTAAAAAAAAAAATGAGTAGTTTTTTTTTTAAATTGAAATTTGGTAAAAAAATTTAACAAATCTCCTTGAGTGCAATTTAACATGGCTTGTTTAAGAAGCCTTGCATGGTTGTTTAGGAGGCCTTGCACATGGTTTTAAAACCATGTGCAAGGCCAACATATTTTTGCGGATAATTACATGGCGTCAAATTTTCCATTGATATTACATGTGCCCAAGGAATATATCCATGTAAGCTTACTATCTTTAGTTTCTGTACTGCAATAATACATGTTAAATACCTCGACACAATTAGCATCAAATCAACTCAAGAATTAGAGGATTCGCCTACCAATCATTCTCAAGAGTGAAATGTGTAATTAATTGTTTTCAATGTCTGTGTAGGAATTAGAGGGATCAAATCCCCTCAAGAATTAGAGGGATTCACCTACCAATCATTCTCAAGAATTAAATGTGCAATTAATTTTTTCAATGTCTCTAGATTCGTTCATTAGTGGGAAGATATATGAGCCAATTCCTTAGCTGAGACGTGAGCAATGAGACGCCTCATTTTCCATTTTTTGAGGACAGGTTAGATATTAATATTATGATTTTTTCATTAAAAATCATTTTAAATTAATAATATTTTAGATATTAATATTGCATTACATAATCTTAATAAAATAAAATAAAATATATATTCAACAGTAAATTCATTTTTTAAATCAAATCTTTTAAAATGATATTTATATTATATTGCTCTAAAATGATATACCTTTTATTATTTTAGCTCAGCTTTGCAATAATATTTATATCATATTAAAATAAAAAAATATATTAGACAGTAAATTCATTTTTACGTTATTTAACTGTAAGTTCTAACTCAACTATATTTGATTTAAGAAAAAGAAACATGGCACTTCTCAGTGGATAATATGATAATATAGTGCTTTATCCTTTGAAAATTTTAATATGATGCGATCCCAATCCACTATCAAATGTAATAATGACAGTCGTTTTTCCCAGTTATTTTCTTTTGCTTTTAAACCTGCACTCAAGATACCAAAAAGAAATGTGGGGAGAAATCTAAAAAGTTTAGATAAAAACAAAAAAAAATTGCCAACTTACTATAAAATTTAGAAATATTCCGGTTGTAATTGGATTTTGGTAAATTTGAATAGCAATTGCTAATCAGTTTCAATAAGCTGGTGCATTATTCTTAGTAAAACTGTAAAATTAGAATCTCGAGCGTTTTGATACCATGAAGTTATGGAAAATCGTGTGCTTCCATTAACACATCCTAAACTAGTGGAAGAAACTGAATGATCTTGATAATCTGTGATGCCATTAATGTTGATTCAATCTTCCATATGCGTTTGAAAGAGTGTATTCGGTGGCAATATTTGCATGAGCCGAATTCATTGGCGGGAGCTTTGGGTTTCCAAATCAAAAGGTCAGCACATCCTACAATCGTTATTTCGTATTATTAAAAAAAAATCTCCCATTGAAGTGCAAACACACACACAGTTCAACCTTGTTGTTCTGCAAATTTTGTCCCTCTTATACTTTACGTAGCATATTATTCAATTAAACCATACTATGAATCTAGAATTTCCTGCAGAGATATTTGGGGAAAAGGTTGCGGTGCACTGGGAGGAGAGCTGCGAGTGGAGATGGAGCTGGAGCTGTGAAGGAGGGGAGGAAAATTTGGATTTGCATTTGAGGAGGTATGTAGAGATACTAATAGATTACCTAATCAGATTCCTCGTCTCGAATAGCTGCTTGAGAATAATTATTTTTTTTTCTATAATATTTTTGTTGTTTTGCTGTATTAATATAGCGAGTGTAATTCAAACGAAACGTTACGACGTTACATTATTAGGCCGACAAAATATTTACTAATTTTTACATTAGTTACTTCAATATTACAAACGTTACATCACGTTACAAGATCTCTCCCATAATATTCACTATCACAATTTTTTTTGCCGACATGTTACAAACGTTACATCATGTTACAATATCTCTCCCATAATATTCACTATCACTATTATTTTTTGCCGACATGTTACAAATGTTACTAACGTTACATCACGTTACAAGATCTCTCCCATAATATTCACTATCACTATTATTTTTTGCCGAAATGTTACAAACGTTACTAACATTACATCACGTTACAAGATCTCCCCCATACTGGGCTGTAGAGAGCCTCTCGACGCAATTAATACCATTTTTTTTAAATTTAGGTATTATTCAAGGTTCATATTTTACTATCACCTTTTAACCTTTGAAACACCTGCATCATGCCAACAAAAATTAGACGTGTACATTCAAGTTATAAAATCAAATATATGCATAACACCTTAATGTAACAATTTGAACGAACTATTATATCATAATAAGATATTATATTATTATAATTTTTATTACATATAATAATAATGTTTACTACATATAATCTCATTTGCTTAATATTAACTCAACTTTTTCGTTGTAGAAATTTATGTACTATTCCTTCATCCCAATATTAACACTTTTTTTTAAGATGTATTAAAAAGATGAAAAATAAATTTAAATTTTTTTTTTAATTTATAGTTTTATATTTATATTTTAAAATGAATTTTTATTTTTAATATATATATATATATATATATATATATATATATATAAGAAATGACAATTTATTCATTTAAATTAAACTTTATGTTTAAAAGTCAAAATTATAAATACATCGTTTATAAAGATATTTTGAATATTGAAGAAGTAACTTATGTTTCAAATTTCAAAATTTATATATTTTATTTTATGAGTACATTACTTTATAAGTACATTTATTATATTATATTCAAAATTAATTTATGTACTCAAAAGTAGTTTACTTTTAGTCATATCAAAGATGTTTTTTATTGGTTTTATTTTAGACATCTTTTCAATTTAACTTAACCATAGTTGCATTGGTTATAGTGTAAGAAATGAGTTGTACATATACCTTCCCCACAAAATGTCTAACTCATAATATTTTATTATATCTCTTATAAGGCCCATTTTAGACCTCAAAATTCCCCTAGTGTGTATATACTTTCAAAACTCAACAATATGGGTATCTAATCCAAATATGTACCAAGATTACGAAAAATGCACCACTCTATGAATTTCCAATTCAAAGCCTCTACCTGAATGTCTCCATGCACTACTTCTTGGTGTTACCAGATAGACTAGCAGGATTAGTTCCCAGTAAGCATAAACATGGATTAGTGACCCATTGTCACCTTTATTACAAATATTTAACTTCTTCGGAGAGTATTGACCTCTAACGGGAGAGCCCTTATCTGAGTGCCTCCGAATAACTACACCAAATACTTTCCACAATCTCTTGCAAAGATTAGTGTATTATGGAGTCAAACAGAGAATGAAGAAGACGTAGCAAAGTGTACATTATGATTAGGCAATATTTTCGGATAAGCACTATGGTAAGCGATTTCCAAGTGTATTGGATAGGACACACACACTTAGAAAAGCTTAAGCAAAAAAAGGATGTCTCAATTATCTTGTAAATATATGATTCCAAGCTCATTGCCAATTATCACATCATTTATTATCTAATATCAACATTTGAACATCATATAGATAAATATGCAACATTAGTATTATATCAGCATGTATTATGTATGAAAAATATTGCAAATAGATTACATATGCAACAGTATGACAATAAGAAACAATGCTTATGACACTTTTTAAGGCTATTAACAATAGTGTTAGAACTAGTTAGCTCCAACATTCACATTCGTTGGATTTAACATCCAAATGGAAACTTAACCCATTGATTTAAACAAATAAATTAACCTTTGTATCCTATTTTGCAGGTCTGATACATGGAGCAGCAATGGTCTGAAGCATGAAATGTCACTTTGGAAGGGCCTTAATGCCTCATTATTAGGATTGAAAGGATGCTTAATGTGAGAGGAAGGAAAAGGAGAGGACCACTAGGCATTAGGAGTGACGTTTTAGGACTAGTTAGGGGGCTAGTAGGTTAAGGTTAGGTCTATTTAGGGTTAACAGAGAGAAAGCCTAAAAGGTCACCATTGAAAGGTCACTTTAAGGGGCTTATTTTAAGGATTAGGGATTGATAAGGGGTAGAATGAGGCAAGGAAATCGGGCAGCACTAGGCTTAAGAAGAATAGGTTAGGGGGTTAGGAGGGTAGTATTAGGTCTGGAAAGGTTTTTTTGCAACAGAGGAAAATAGAGGATAAGCAACAAGCTGAGGCTAGGAAAGGAGGGATGGAATAATGCTAAGGGAAGGAGGAAGGTTTCCAAGGTAGGATAAGGGCTAGCCTAAAAGGGTTGAGGATTGAAGGAGGCTTGAGAAGGGCTATCCAAGGGTTATGATAGGTTCTTAGGACTATTTTGGGGTAGGTCTGAGATTTTTTTTTTCTTCAATAGCTAAGGGAAAGTGACAACCTAGGTTTTATGGGGTACTTAGGGTAGGATGATATTTTAGGAGAGAGGGCCAAAATTTTAGGATGGCCCAAAAATTGAAAATATATATATATATATATATTTTTATTTTCTGAGATTTTTCTATATCCATAGGGTTTTCTGATATAAATTGCACACCTAAACTATTAACCTAATATACCATGAAATGAAAACTTTTACAAATGAAAATGCATGGAAATTTGCGATAAAAAGAGTGACAAATAGAGGGATATGATTCTTCTCTCAATCCTAAGGCATAAGGGATCGATGATTAGCGTTCCTATGAGAAGAGTTCCTCTAGGTTTGCGAGGTTAGGGAATCAACCAACAAACCCAAGAGTTCATTGGGAGATCCTAACAAAGGAAAAGTATAGATCCAAGGCCCTTTATGAAGAAGACTTCCACAAGGGAACACCTTTCAAACATATAAATTGAAAAAAAATGTATAATTAAACCCTGATCAATAAGGAGAATGAACTTACCTAGCACCATTCAATAGAGATAGAGATGTTCTTACCAAGATTCAACAAACATGAGAAAAACATAAACCCTAGATCACCTTTGTGTATGAGTTTGTTCAACTATTCTAGAATCAACATGTATGGGTGAAGAAAACCCAATAATTCATCCACAATCCACTTCACAATCCAAAGAGGAAGCTCTCCAAGGGGTGCACCTCACATCATAAACCCATATAACAAGAGAAAATATAAAAGTATCATATTTGATCCCAAGTATTATGATTTACAAATGAAGTGAGGAGGGCTTATTTATACCCTTTCGTACTCACCTTTTACAATAATCTAGGCCAACATGCTAATAAAATGTCAATGTAAAAATATAATATGAAATAATATAAAATAATATAATATAGGGGTAACTTAGGGAATTTGTCCCCAAAGCCACCTCAACTGACGAAAAATGACAAAACTGAATAAATGGATTCACTCTAAAAGATGGAGTGAGAAATGGGGGGTATGCCATGCCCTATCTAACCTTAATTATGTTGATAATCCCTCAACAATCCCCCTCAAACAAGCATGACAACCTAGAGGCCATTATGACTTCATCACTAAGATGACCCCAAGGAAAGAGGGTGTTGTGTTGGAAATAGGCTAGGAGGGGCACCTAGAGGTGAATGAAAGAGGAGGCAAGTGCCTTTAAATGAAATTCTACCACCTATGTGGAAATTAAGTAGGGAGCCACATGACCCAGTGACCTTCCCCTAAGAGTCCCAGACACCAACCCAAGGGTTGAAAACCCCAACAAAGAGAAATAAACAACACCAATAATCCATAGTACTCTTAAAGAAAAAAACAAGGGGTTCGGACATAACCATCCCTTAGCAAATGCATATAACACCCCCATCCTGTACCTGAAGAATAGAAAAATGACCCCTCTCCTTAGGAATATATCTGAAGTGAGATGGTATAGGTACAATGTGATACTTTTTCCAACTGGGGAACATGTTCTCTTCTCGAGAGAGCTTGAGAACTTGTGAATCTTCTGGTTTATGGGAATTAAAAGCACCATGAGGTAGATGCTTCCATCTATCTTGCTCAGTATAATGAAATGAAATGAAAATAATTGAACATTAAAGAACAACAAATGCAATGCAAGGAAATTATATACCCTGAATTGAAATGAAACTAACACTAACTACATTAAACATGGTAACGAAAGGGTCAAGTGAATTCATACCACCAATGAAACCAACTGAGTAGGTCATTCATCCCTGATATTTTTCCTTTGTCTTTAGAGACAATCCATGATAAGATCTAATTGATGATAAGATGAGTATGTACCAGGATCTTCATCAAAATAGGCAAGGACAGTTGGATAAATCGAGAACCTAGAAGCCTTGATATTGATGCCATGGAGAGGGATTGCTTTCACAGGCTTCATTTATCCATGCCTCAATTGGGATTTTGTATGGGATATCTCTGTCATAAATTTCCATTGATAATTTTTTTTCCTGAAACTCATCCACAATTTTTGACCTTGGGAGACCAATTGCAAAGGTGGATCCTGCCAATATTTATAGGCTAGCTGCAATCTATCCCTGCACCTGTTTAAACATTTATTTGGACACACAAGCACATGTTTCATCTTTGTAATAATCATGTTAGTATCCCTAATAATCCTTGATATTTTTAAATTGTTAGCCACATAATTTATGCCTTCACATTCTAAGCGAAAACATAAACAATAGAAATCCTGACAATGGGAAATGAATATCAGACCTATCCACATACTTGTATTGGTTTTGTTGAAATACATCGTTGGAAACTTACCAATACTGGAAATAAATGGTTGATTACTTCTTGAATAACCATGTTGATTAGGGCATACCATGGACTGATGGAATTTTGTACAACTTGTCACAAGACAGAGCTAGAAATGCTAGTATGGGGACATCATCGATTGGAAGGTAGCGGGAACACTCTGTATATGGAGATCGACGATAGGAACTGCATCTCCATTATTAATCATGACATCAAAAGGGTTGATCCATTCTTCATTGCTAACATAGAATACTTATTTTTCCACACATGTAAGAGGGAGAGGCTCCACTAATCATGTGTGGATAAAGATGCCTGCAAGGTATTGAAGAATCGTATATCGGTGGACCAAGGAACTTCCAGTAATCATCATCCTGATGAATCCTGTCATTCTACTTCAAGGGATCTGAAATATCATAAGAAATTGTTTTATGATGGCAAGGATAACTCACCCTTTACTTATGTTATTCAATTTATTCAACTAGGAATGCTTGTCTTCATTTCTAGGATTACAATCATATTCGTGTTCATGATGAAATTTATCTTTAAACATAAGTCTTATGATGTCATCAACAAGGTCTTGAACAACGGTTTCTTCAATCAAACCATATTGATATTCCTGTTGAATTTCTTTGGTGAGGACTCTTCTCAAGTATTCCAGTACCTCTTTGACATAATAGATTTGAGTAAGGACCTCTTTGACCTCTTATTTCCTTGGCAGAGCGTCTATGGTTTCATTAACTTATTTGCAGATCTAGGGACCCATGTCATTGCATATCACTTCAACCAATTGATAAAATGAAAATATCCACTAGGGAGGAAGATTCTTATACCGTTTCTCCTCGTGACGATTAATCAAGATGTCAAAAGATATTACCAATAATTTCATTCTAACATACTCATCCATGATATCCCATGCCTTAAGATAGTCTATGAATGCAAGCACATTCTTTACAACCCATTATTGAAGTGCCTTAAATTTTGGAACTCCTAGAAAGGCATCTTTATCCACAACATTTGGATACCCTGGAATGTTTGAAAAATGCAGTGGGTAAAACCAAGGATGGTGAATCCAAGCTTCATCAAAGGATGCAATATATTAATTTTTAGGTTGGCCTATTCTTTGTAGATTAATTATTTTATTTTCTTCAGTGGGAGTCGCGAGGAGAGACCTATCAAGTTAAACTAAAACAAATCTCTCCAAAGTACTAAACAAGAATGTACCTGAGATGATGGCAGGAGCAATTTCCAATGGAGTCACCAAATAATACTTGCATGGTTAGTCCCTTATTGGTATTTTCAAAATATAAGGAAGAGGTATCAACTTTGAGTTTTTACCAAATGTAATTTTTCCAAGGACCTAAACTTGACACTTCAACCAACTTGGAAATGTTCCTCAGCAATGGTGCAAAAAATGCTACTAGGAAAACTAGCACAACTAGTGTCCAGTAAGCATAAGCATGGACTTATGACCCAATGTCACCTCTATCACAAATATTTAACTTCTTTATATAGTCTTGACCTCCAAGGGGAATCCCTTATCAGCATGCATGAGAATAACTACACCAAATACCTCATGAAAAGATCAATGCCTTATGGAGTCAAACAGAGAATGAAGAGGACATATCAACGAATAAATTATGATTAGGAAATTGTTTGGGACAAGCACTATGGTAAGCAATGTCCAAGTGTATTGGATAGGACATGCACTTACAAAACCTTAAGCAAGTAAAGGATGTCTTGACTATCTTGTAAATATATGATTCCAAATTCATTTCCAATTATCACTTATTGTTTAGTATCTAATATCAACATTTGAATATCATATGGATAAATAGGCAACATTAGTATTGAATCAACATGTGTTTTGTATGACAAATCTTGCAAATAAATCACATATGCAACAATATGAAAATACGAAACATTGTTTATGATACCTTTTAAGGTTGCTAGCAATAGTTTTATCACCAGTTAGATCCACCATTCACAATAATTGGTTTTAATGATCCAAATGAAAACACAACTCATTGATTTAAACAAATAAATTAACCTATGTATATATTATTTTTCAAATCTAATATATGGAGTAGCATTGGTCTGAAACATGAAAGGTTACTTTGGAAGGGAATTTAGGCCTCGTTCTTAGGCTTGAAAGGATTCTTAATGTGAGAGGAAGGAAAAGGAGAGGAGCGCTATCCCTTAGGAGAAACATTTTAGGATTGGTTAGGGGGTTGGTAGGTTAAGAATAGGTCTATTTAGGGTTAACAAAGAGTTGGCATGAAAGGTAACCATTGAAAGGGCACTTTAAGGGGTTCTTTATAAGGCTTAGTGGAGTGCTGAGGGGTAGAACAAGGTAGGGAAGGGAAGTGCTAGGCCTACGGAGAAGATGTTAGGTGGTTAGGAGGGTAGTCTTAGGTCTGGAAAGGGTTTTTTGCAGCTGAGGAAAAGAGAGGGTCGGATAAGGAGCGGGACGAGGCCAGGAAAGGAGGGGTGGAGGGATGCTAAGGGAATGAGGAGGGTTGTTAGGGCAGGCCGAGGGCTGGCATAGAAGGGGCGAAGGATGAAAGAGGCTTGATCAAGGTTGGTTAAGGGTTAGGAAAAGTTCTTAGGATTGTTTTGGGGTAGGTTTGATATTAGGTTTTTTTGCAACATACAAGGGAAAGTGATTCCCTAGGGTTTATGGGGTACTTAGGCTAGCCTGAGGGCCGAAATTTTAGGAGGGCCCAAAAATTGAAAATTTTTATAATTTTTTTATTTTCTGATATTTTTCTAGCTTTTTAGTGTTTTCTGATATAAATTGCAGACCTAAACTATTAACCTAATCTACCATGAAATGGAAATTTTTACAAATGAAAATGCATTGAAATTTGAGATAAAAAGAGTGACAAGAAGAGGGATGTGATTCTTCTCTCAATCCCGGGGCATAAGGGATCGATAATTAGAATCCCTATGAGAAGAGTTCCTATATGTTTGTTAAGTTATGGAATTAACCTACAACCCCAATGGTTTGTTGGTAGAGCCTACCAAAGGAAAAGTAGAGATCCAAGGCCCTTTATGAAGAATACTTCCACAAGGTAATGTCTTTCAACAATACTAATTGACACAATATTGATAATTAAACCCTAATCAACAAGGAGAATGTACTTATCTAGCACCATTCAACAGAGATAGAAATATTCTTACTAATATTTAACAAAGATGAGTAAAACATAAACCCTATATCACCTTTGTGCATGACTTTGTCCAAATATTCTAGCATCAACAGGTATGAGCAAAGAAAACCCAAGCATTCATCCATAATCCACTTCACAATCCAAAGAGAAAGCTCTCCAGGAGGTGTGTCTCACATCATAAACCCATATAACAAGAGAAAAAGTAGAAGTATTATTATTGATCCCAAGAATTATAATTTACAACTGAGTTGAGGAGGGATTATTTATAGTGTCTCACATTCACTTTTTACAATAATCTAGGCCAACATGCCAATAAAATGTTAATGTAAAAATATAACATGAAATAATATAAGACAGAGGTAACTTGGGGCATTTTCCCCCAAAGCCACCCTAACAGACAAAAAATGACAAAACCGAACAAATGGCTTCACTCTAAAATATTAAGTCAGTAGGGGGGGCATCATACCCCATCTAACCTCAATAATGATGAGAAATTCTCAACAACCCCCCTCAAACAAGTATGACAACCTAGAGGCCATGGTGGCATCATCACTGAGAAGGCTCCAAGGAGATAGGGCATTATGCTCGAAAGAGGCCAGGAGGGGTTCCTGGAGGTGAATGAAATAGGAGGTAAGTTCCTCTAAGTGAAATGTTATCACCTATGTAGAAATCAAGTAGGGGGTCATGTGACCCAGTGACCTTCCCCTAAGAATCTCAGACACCAACCCCAGTGTTAAAAACCCCAACAAAGTGCATTCAACAATGCCATTAAGCCATATTACTCCTAAATAAAAAATCAAGGGGTCTGACCATAACCATCACTCAAAAAATGCATATAAACTCCCCATCATGGGCCTGAAGAAGAGAAACAAAAACCCCCTCCCTAGGAACATATCTAAAGTGATCTATTAGAGGTACATCGTAACACCTTGAATTCAATTTCCTTCCACAATTTTAAAGACTCCAACCTCTCACAAGTATTTTGTTGCGCAAGCTTTCCACAATTAACAACTTCTTTTCATTCTTGGTTACCTCTACCTTGCAAGTTTGAGAGTTGTTATTGAAATGACTCTCCCAATTCCACTAAGTATACCAAATCTGCAAGAAAATTGCCTTTCCTCCACACCTAGAGAAGCAAGTATGCACCAACTCCTTAGTTGTCTTTAACCTTCCTCCAAACCTCCTTGCCTAACATTTTCCCAAGCATTCCAAAGGTATCGCTGAACTCTCCCAAGTTCCTGTCTTGGAGCCTCATGTTGATTTGCAAGTTTGATTTGCGCATGTCAAAAAGAAGAGTGCTTCCTTGGCTATCTCTTTCACTACTTTGGTTTATTCACTTAGTCCAATGTGCGCCCCTTTTACAAAGTTCACACTTAAACTCTGCACACCAACACCCATCTAACGTCACCTAAGTATGATGACGTAATGCAAAGGACTAATATCCAATGAAATGGCACTTCTCCATCCAAGTACTAACACTCAATGTGTCGATACACAAAAGGATACAATGGATTGAAGTATCCCAAAACCTATAGATGAGCATGTGCCTTAATACATCTTGATCATGCCAGCCTTGTCCATGTTTTATAAGGTTCTTAAGGTGTAATCACGACTATTAACACTACAACTCGTGAACCATTCGTGGGTAGCCATATATACAACCCGCGATTAGATGATCACAGTTTTCATTCGTGATTTTCCTTTATAAAAGTCATGATCCACTCATGACTTGCCTGTATTCATACCCACAATTAACCTAAGCCAAAAATTAAAAATAAAAATATGTTTAGTTAGAGACAGTTGGGATCGTAATCATAATGTTACAAACTTCCCTAACCATATCAACCTTTGTAACTCCTCTGATTCATCAAGTATAAATAGAGAGTAGGGGTTGAGGCCAAAGATATATCTTAAGAGAGCAAGGTTATGCTGGAGGAATGCCTTTGCAGATTTGGAGTAGTAGAACTCAGTTCCTTGGCTAGCAGAGGAGGACTTGTACCATATATTGGTTGTATTTTTCATCACTACTTATCAATAAAGAGATATTTTCTTCCAAATTGGTGCACTTATTTTCTTATTTGTTATTATTCATGAATTATCTTGTTGTTTTATTGCAATCATAATATTTCATTAATCTCTTATATAACATCTAAGATTTTGCAAGAAGGCATCTCTCTCTTTTGCAAGTGTGAAGATCCCTAGAAGTTGTTGGAGCATTTGGATTGAAGGAGAAAGGTAGGACCAACCTTCATAAACAAGGTACACTAACTTTATGCCCTATTTATCTGTCAAATTTATAGGTCATAAGGTAGAGTTTCCCTGAATGACAAAATTGGCCACTCCGCCGAAGAGTCTAACCTATTTTGGGTATGTTCCATAGGTTTCCTTTCCAGTTTTCTGTGTTTGATCCTGTAAGTGTTTTGCTTGGGTTTTACCCTCATTTTTCAGTGTTTAAGGTTCAGGATCCTTTTGTCATTTCTTTTTCTTTTTGAAAACATTTGACTATATTCGTGGGTTATTAATACATAGAGTCACGAGTGCCCTGCTATATTCCTGGGTTGATTGTATATACAGTCGTGAATGATTCGCAGGTTGCCTTTGTGACAATCATGATTTCTTGTAGGTATAGGTCAAATTGCTAGGGTTTTGCTTGACTTTGGTTTTCTGACTTCTCAAGTGTCTATAGGGTTCTATCTTTAGCATAGTATTGTTGCTTTGGGTGTAAGCATTTCACTTTTTCTTGGTAATCAAGTGTTTTTAAGTAAGTTATGTTTGAATCCCCTTTGTGTGAATGTGTTGGGTATTTCCTACTTGGCTACTTGGTTTTAATGTTGGTGTCTTTATAGGTTGTTGGTGTCTATCAGTCCTTTCAGAACACTAATTTTCCTTGGATTGTTGTTGTAGTAGTATAGGTTAGTCACTTTTACCAAATTTTGATGTATTAGTCTTATCGAGTCAATAGTTCTATCCAAGTTAGGGTTTGAGTCATCTTTGCTTGATTTGCTGAAGGTTGTTGCTATAAGGATATGACTAGTATCATTTGCATTTATATATGATCAGATTGCTTAGCTTGCTTAGATTGCTTAAGGTGCATTCAATTGCATAAAGTTTTTTATTTTTTTGAAAAGAAAGACAAAAGGAAGTTTTCATTTGCATAGCTTTGCATTAGTTGTTTTTCTCATTATTTTCATAAAATTAAAAAATATTTAAAATCTTGTAGTATCTCGAAATTGTTCAAAAAAGTTTCATTAGTTTCATTTACAAAGAAAAAGGAAAAAGTGCATTGTTAGTTGCATTTATTTTGAAAATTTATACATCATTTTCTTTTACTTGTTGAGTCCAAACACCATTCAGTCCCACTCCACTTCCCTTGAGTAATAAAGCAATAAATAGAGCGCTTAACTTAAAATTTATTAGTAATATTTCATTTTATAGGTTCGATCATCAACTAGCTTAGGCTAGGTTTTTGGATTAGGATATTTTAACTGTCCAAAAGCACTTTGATTTCAAATGTAGTGGCCTATATTTAGGTAAATCAACTTCTACAAGGGATAATCTCGAAAATATCCTCTAACACAGGAGTCATGCACGACGTCGTGAGAGAACTTGGTTGTGGATATAACCCTCCAATTCCTTGTTTGACCGTATACTAGGATTATTGTGTGTAGGAGGGTTATATCAATACCACTTCTTGGGCCCCATGAGGTGCTGGTATTAGTAGGATTTTGGACTTAGATACGCTTCCCATGCACATTGATCAGGCCAATGGCTCTTCCATCAGACTCTCGTTGTATATTTAGTAGCCTTAGTCTCCAAACACTAGGATCTTACACAGGTGGTATTGGAAGGCTATTTCCAATACTCCTAGGATGGACTTGGAAGGTAACCTCGGTTGATAATTTGGGGTGGTGGGGGTTATTCCAATGCTTGCACCTAGAAAACCCTTCACGAGACACCAAGTAACCAATCTTTGATATTCATTGGTTGGATATGGGTCCTTATCATCCCAGACTTTCCTTTGGAAGGTGTATCTTTTATTTGGTGTGTCTGTGTTACTTAGGAAATTTTTTAGTGTAAGATGTTTGATTTGTTTATGTTTAGTTGGACTTTAGGTGTGTGAGTCGTATTTTTAGCTGTGGAGGACCATCCTCTTCGTAGGTCTAGAAGGTTGCAAAACCTTCCTCCATATTTTACAGTGGAGTCTCCACCGCCACCTCAAAGGCGAAGACTTGACACAGACGGTTATTTCAAACTTACCGGTGTTAGTGAAGTTCCAAGAGAACCAGAACTTAGACTTAATCAGGAAGAAACCCCATTAGTAGAGATATAATACTTGCAGGCTTATGAGTTTGCAAGGAATTATAGTACACATCTAACTGATATGAATGATCCTGTGATAGTCCAAGTCCTTAATTTTAATTCACTTATTTCTGGTGTTTCTTTGAGTCCAGATATGTCTAGTACATGAGAGGGTATTTCTACCCCTACCTCAGCCATGTTGGTTGCTGGAGTCTCACCTCCCCCGGTTAGTGCTCCAAGACCTATTGCATCTACTACACCTCTTTCTCTGAGTGCTTGAGTGGTCAATCCCTAGGAACCTTCTAATGTCATAGGTAAATCTAGTGGGGTGGTCATTTGGATCCCCATTGTACCTTTTACTTATTCTTCGTTTATGAAAAGTTCTCAAAGTGGATCCACTTCGTTCGTCCAGGGTTTTCTGTGGAATGGAGTACATATTCCTTCATCTAGACCTTATGTAGGCCCATTGCCTACTTATGTGGGTATGTCATATGGAAACCCAAGTACCTTCACAAGTTACAGTTTCATACCTCTAGTCAGGTTTCAATCACCCCTTTTGGGAGCTCTCCCTTTTCACTATTTAGTGGAGGAATCTCTGCTCCTACCTTTCAAACTCCAGTTTCAACTGGAGCAGTCCAAACCCCTTTTCACACACCACAAGTTAGAAATCCTTTGGCTTTCGGGTGGAACCCTTTTTAGAATAGTGCCACGACATTCGTGTCGATGGCTGGGGGAAACCCCACCTTTTCTTTCAAGAGCCCTAGGGAAGGTACTTCCACACCCCAGACTCTTCAGTATCAAACCTCGACTAGGCCTATAATTTCCATATTTGTCTAAATTAATGAATGACCCCATGTGTCACAATGTGGCATGGCCAACTATACCCATCAAACTTCCCTCAGACATTCCAAAGTTTGAAGGCAAGATTGGTGAGGATCCAAGTGCTCACATTACCACAATTCACCTTTGGTGCTCTTCCAACTCAATAAACGAAGAATCCGTTTTTTTTAGTCTCTTTCAAAGAACGTTGACTCATGTGGTAGCTAAATGGTAGATAGAACTTTCATTCACTGCATATGATAGATTCCTTGATTTAGAACTGTGTTTCTAAATCACTTTCAACTTCCTGTCTGGTCTGATGTCGGTACATACTTGTTGTCGACTTTTCGATAGAACAAGGACACACACATATACAATCACATTCAAGAGTGGCAAAGAATAAAGAGGCTTATTAAATCCACCATACCTTCTGAGTTCTATTTGAAGTGGTTCTTGAAATCTCTACTGCCTTATATTTCTAAGGACATGTCCACATCGGGGGTTACCATGGAGGAAGAGGAAATCCTCAGGGCCCAATAGTTATATAGGATATATTCTCAGTCTGGGATTTTATATGAAATCATCCCTGAGGCACTGAGGTCTACGATTGACCAAGAGAAACCCAAGCTTGGACCCCATGCCAATGGCATGGTTAGTATAGTTAGTACTCCCATTATAGAATCACTGACTAAGAAACTCCATGAGTTGTCAATGAAACAATATGCAACAGAGGCATCTAAGGGTGCCACTCCCTCACCACAAAGTGCTAATGTTTATTCTGCATAGTATTCCCAAAAGGGAAATCAACATCCTAGTGGGAAAAAGAAGAAGGGGAAGAAGGGTGACGGAAACCAAAACAAGCAAAATCCCGCAAAAAATGCTGAGGGGGGCGAGAAATACAAGAAGAAGGTTAAGTTTCCTTGTAATTTATGCCAATGAGAACATCTTACCTATCAATTCCCCTTAACGTTACAAGCATAGAAGCTGGTTAAGAATCAACAACCAATTGTCCTGAAGGATCCTTTTCCCCAAGGACAAAATGAAACTTCTGCTTTGAAATATGCTGGGGGCATAGCTAATGCCCCTACTAATCATAATTATATCAATATGTTCTGATCCAGTACTTTCCTTCAAACAATAAATAAAAATTACGAATCAGACGATCGAGATAAAGGTAATTCTACTGCTGAAACTTCATCCCTTCTCACCATTGAGAAACTGGCTGAACCAATGCCCTAGATACCGAAATGTGTCTTCAAGAAAAAATTTCACAACCCTAATGCTAAGGCTGCTTCTAACTACTCTGTGGTAGAATAATTATATCAAACTGTTGATGTATTTGTAACTTCGGAATGTATTCATCTATGTATCTTATGTATTGTAACCCGATGTTTATTTCGGGATATATCTATAATGTAATTGAGTCATATTGTCATGCCCCGATGTTCCGATAGAGAGGATCAATTATGTAAGCAAGTCATGTCAAGTCATAGTGGGTAACTATCCGATTGTCTAAGGGTTAAAGTTCCCGCAGTTCCGGGGCACTAGGGTTATTAGACTCTCCTAGTAGAGGTCGGCCCTGGTAGGGATTTAGTCATGTCGAGATTAGTATAAATAGAGAACTTGAGTCTCTATTTAACACACAAGTCATCCACACTCAAGTGTAGTGCATAGTTGAGGAAGGAGAAGACACTGGGGCTAGACAAGAAGAAGATTACTGCTGTTGGGAGATCACTTACTCTTTTGGGGCTTTTACTGTTTTGGTGCTGATTATATCTCTGAGGAAATTGCAGGGTTTTCTCCTTTATGGTTTCCCCGAGGAAAAACACTGTGTTCATTGTCTCTTGTGTTTGATTTTTGTACTTGTTATTCTCTCAGTTAAAGATCCTAATAATGCTAGCTTAATGTTTAAAAACTAACATGGAATCAGAGCTAACCTGAGAAGAAGACACTATGCAGCTGCGGGAACTAGGGCTTCCTAGTTTGTGGATCTTCCTCCACATATTTTCAGCAAAATTAAGGTGGAATAACTCTCCTCCTTAGGGCGCATATTTCTGTCGAAGCAGAGTCCCTTTCTGAGGTTTTTCAGTTTTGGACCTGTCACTACTGCCAAAAATTAGGGCTTTTCACAGAAGAGGAATTTTTCAGTGAGCCCAGGAATGGATTGATCTCCTCCCCAAAATCGAAGTTAGGGACAAATTTCAGAGCATTTGGTTGGACAGAACTCTGGAAAAGCAAAACCCTAATTTGCTCCTGAACCAGCTCTGTAAGATTTCAGCTCAAGTTTCAGATTCGACATCTTGAACCTGGTAAGATCTAAAATCCTTTGTATTTCCATTTGAGTTTCTCAGATAAGATGTCTCATCATACCAAGCTTGATGAAAAGCTTGAGGGAGCTGATAACTTCCGAGCCTGGAAGTATAGGATCTCCCTGGTCCTGGAAGAGAATGAATTAGACTCCTACATCCATGAGGAGGTTCCAGTTCCAGACGGAGATGAGGAAAAAGCCTTACATAAGAAGAATATGGTTATGGCAAAGAGGATCATTGTTGATTCTATTAAGGATCACTTTATCCCACAGGTGTCCTCTCTCAAGACACCTAAAGCTATGTTTGATGCCCTAACCAAGTTATTTGAAGGGAAGAACATAAATTGGAAGATGACTCTGAGGAATCAACTGAAGAATGTGAAGATTCAGAATGCAGAGACTATCTAGTCCTACTTCACAAGGGTTTCCTAGATCAAGGAACAATTAGAAGCTGTTGATGAAGAAGTGGAAAATGCAGAGATTGTGATGAGTACCTTGAATGGCCTCCCTAGGTCATGGGATTCTTTCATCCAAGGAATCTGTGCAAGAAAGAAGTTAGTCAAGTTTAGTAGACAATGGGAAGAATTCTCTCAAGAAGAAGCTTGGATAGCAGCCTGAGAAGAGAAGATGGGAAGTGAAGATCCAGCCCTCATAGTTCACTCCAAGAAGGGAATAACAAATCCTCATTACTCCAAAGGTAAGAACTCTCATTCTAAGGATAACAATAGAAAGGATCTATCTAGAGTGAGATGTTATACATGTGATGAAAAATTACACTATGCAAAAGAGTGTCCTAAGAACGGGGTTCACTCTCATAAAAGGAAGGGGAACAAAAGAAGACATCATGCTCATGCTGCATAGGATGATGAACCATCCAGGAAGAGATCCAGATATGAAAGTGAAGATTCTTCAAACGAAGATGAATATGTTTTGATTTCCGCTCTGACAGGTAACATTACTCATGGAAGTGATGATTGGCTTATAGATAGTGGGGCTTCCAAACATATGACTGGATTCAAGAAATCCTTTGTAAGACTATCAGAACATGACTCACCTCACAAGGTGAAGCTAGGAGATGACTAAAGAAGTATTGTTTGTACCAGAACTCAAGAAGAACCTTCTCTCCATATCAGCATTGGATGCAAAAGGAATGCGGGTTGCATTCATAGATGGTCAAGTCATTATGTGGCCTAGAGGAAAGACTATCGATGATGCAGTAGTAATTGGAGAACAAGAAGGAGGATTGTACAAATTAAAGGGCCATCCATAACAAGCAATGGTCCATGATACAACAGAGCCAAGTGAACTTTGGCATAGAATACTTGCACATGTGCATTATAGACCACTACCTATTGCAAGCAAAGTTGTTGAAGGTCTTCCAAAAATCCAAGCAAAACATGATGGGGTCTGCAAAGGATGTGTGAAGGGAAAGAACACAAAGAAGACATTTCCCAGTAGCGAAAGCAAAGCCAAAGGCATACTAGAAATCATCCACTCCAATGTATGCGGTCCGATGTCATCAAACTCGCTAAGTGGGTATGCATACTATGTTTCTTTTATTGATGATTTTTCTAGGAAGACATGGGTTTACTTCATGAAGAACAAAGATGAAGTATTCAGCAAGTTCAAGGAATTCAAATCCTTGATCAAGAACCATACTGAAAAGAAGATCAAGACTTTTCAATCAGACAATGACGGATAATTCACTTCAAATGAATTCAAGAGGTTGTGCAAAGACTCAGGGATTAAGAGGGAGTTGTCCACTCCTTATAATCCACAATAGAATGGGATTGCGGAACGGAAGAATAGAACCATCATGGAAGCTGCAAGATAAATGCTTCATGATCAAGATATTCCTATTCATCTTTGGGTTGAAGCTACTAGAACAGTGGTGTATGTATAGAACCGTACTCCACATAGAGTACTAGAGAACAAGACTCCTGAAGAAGTCTTCTCTGGAAAGAAACCAGAAGTCAGCCATCTCAGAATATTCAGTTGTCCTGTGTACATACCAAAAGAGAAGAGAACAAAATTAGATCCTTCAGGAAAGAAGGGCATATTTGTGGGATACTCTGAAAGCTCAAAGGCTTACAGAATCTATTTCCCAGGATTCAAGAAGATTGACATCAGTAGGGATGTGAAATTTGATGAAGACACTGCTTACAGCAAATCCAGAAAGATACCTGCTGAAGAACCTGAAGAAGTAGAATCAGAAGCACCCAGAATTCATGATACAACCATGAATGAAGAAGCTCAAGAAGAAGATCAAGAATTTGAAGAACCACAAAGACCTATAGATCCACCTCTGGAGAAGAATCCTCATAAGAGGAAACCTGCTTGGGTACAAGAACTTATCCAAGGTGCGGAAAGATATGGGGCTCCAGAATAGAATCACAGAGAAAGAAAGAGGACTAGATCATGCTCTGGGTATGTACCTTTACTATGTGATTTCATTGATAAAGAACCTTCCAGTTACGAAGAAGCGGCAGAACGGAAAGAATGGAAGGATGCTATGATCGAAGAATATCAATCGATCATGAAGAATGATGTTTGGGATGTTGTCCCAAGACCAATAGGGAAGTCAGTTGTAACTTCCAAATGGATCTATAAGATCAAGCATGCTGCAGGTGGTAGCATTGAAAATTATAAAGCAAGATTTGTGGCTCGGGGTTTCTCTCATAAAGAAGGAATAGACTATGAAGAAACCTTTGCACCTATAGCTAGATACACTTCCATCAGATCAGTACTTGCTCTGGCTACAGTGATGAAATGGAAGATACACCAGATGGATGTCAAGACTGCTTTCTTCAATGGTGTAGTGGAAGAGGAAGTGTATGTAGAACAGCCACTTGGTTTTGAGAAACATGACAGAGAATCTCATGTATGCAGATTGAAGAAAGACCTGTACGGTTTGAAATAGGAACCCGGGAACTGGTACGGCAGAATTGATAGCTTTCTATCAAGTTTGGGCTTTACCAAGAGTAAAGCAGATTCCAACCTTTACTACAAGGTTGAAGATGGAAACCCAGTGATGCTCCTACTATATGTAGACGATCTATTTGTGACAAGTACAGATGGGTTGATTGTTTATACAAAGAGAAAGCTTGCTGTTGAGTTCAAGATGAAGGACTTGGGTATGATGCATTACTTTCTAGGTATGGAGGTGTGGCAGAGTATGGATGGAATCTTCCTTGGACAAGGGAAGTATGCAGTAGAGATCCTGAAGAGGTTTGGGATGATGGACTGCAAGACTATGGCCACACCTATGGCATCGAACCTAAAGTTATTGAGTGATGCTTCATCAGAGACGGTTGATGCTATGATGTATCATCAGATGATTGGGTCCTTGATGTACCTGACGAACACGAGACCAGATATTTGCTTTGCTGTGAACACCTTGAGCCAGTTCTTGACAAATCCGAGACATGTTCACTTGATTGTTGCAAAGCATATTCTGAGGTACCTGAAGGGTACAGTTGATTATGGGCTCAAGTACGATGTGAATCAAAAGATTAACCTGGAGGGTTATGTTGTTTCAGATTGGGTAGGCAGTGCCATTGATAGGAAGATCACTTCAGGGTGTTGCTTCAGTATGGGATCAGGTGTGATCTCTTGGTTTAGCAGGAAGCAATCCTATGTGGCACTGAGTACAGCTGAAGCAGAGTATGTCACAGCTTGTTTAGCTAGTTGTGAGGCAGTGTGGCTACGGAAGCTACTGTCTGATATATTTGATATCCAGTTGGATGCTACTTGTATACATTGTGACAACCAGAGTTGCGTGAAGTTGTCAGAGAATCCAGTGTTCCATGACAAGTCAAAGGATATCGAGATCAAGTATAACTATATTATAAATATGGTGCAGAAGGGAGCTGTGAAGCTCTAGTATGTTGCGATGGAGGAATAGATAGCTGATGTATTGATGAAGCCATTAGCTAGATTGAAGTTCGAGTACTTCAGGGAGAAGCTTGGTGTTCTCTAGATCGATATTTCCTCCAAGGGAAAGTGATGAGTCCCATAGCCATTCTAACATGGTGAGAGGATTGGTTCCTTCCATGGTTAGATGTAAGGGCTAAGCCATTCTGTCATGGTGAGAGAATTGGTTCCTTCCATGATAGATATGAGTGCTGAGATCCATAGCCATTCTGACGAGCAGGTCAGATGTAAGGGCTAAGCCATTCTGTCATGGTGAGAGGACTGGTTCCTTCCATGAAAGATATGAGTGCTAACCCATTCTGATATGACTGTAGGATGTGTTCCTACATGATCAAATATAAGGGCTATTGCCATTCTTGGAATGGAGCTACTTGGTGAGGTACAAGGAAAACTCAGTTTTAGGACTGAGGGTCGTTCTGATATGACCGTGAGATATGTTCTCACATGATCAGATATGAGTGCATGGCCATTCTAATGTGATAGAGGGATGTGTTCCCACTTGATCAGATATAAGGGCTGAAGCCATTCTGTCATGGCTAAAGGATTAGGTTCCTCCCATGTCAGATATGAGTGCTAAGCCATTTTGACTTAGTGTCAGATATAAGGGCTACCGCCATTCTTTGAATGGAGCTACCTGGTGAGGTACTAGGGATCCTCAGTCTAGGACTGAGAGCCATTCTGATGTGACTGAGAGATGTGTTCCCACATGATCAGATGTGAGTGTTTTGCCTTTTCACAGATGATATTAGGTGTGTCATATCATGCTGGTGATTGTAAGTGCAGTTCCTTTCCACAGATGGTAGTAGGTGTGTCATACCATGCTTATGGATGCGAGTGCAGTGCCTTTCCACAGATGGTAGTAGGTGTGTCCTACCATGCTGGTGGATGTGAGTGCAGTGCCTTTCCATAGATGATAGTAGTTTGTGTCCTATCATGCTGGTGGATGTGAGTGCAATGCCTTTCCACATATGATAGTAGTTTGTGTCCTATCATGCTGATGGATGTGAGTTCAAAGCCATTTCATAGATGATAGTAGTTTGTGTCCTATCATGCTGGTGAATGTGAGTGCTGGGCCTTTCTTATATGATTATAGGATTGGTTCCTACATGATCAGATGTGAGTGATGGGCATGTCTTTCTGACGAGTAGGTTAGATGTAAGTGTTGGGCGAAGACCTACATGATGGCTAGGCCTACAACTAGCATGAAAAAGGGCTGGCTCTATAGAACTTCCTGTGACGAGAAGAATCATGAGATAGCACTGATGATGATCCAGATCGAGTGATGATCTAGCTCCAGTAATGATGATCTAGCAGTGATGATCCAGATCGAGTGATGATCTAGATCCAGTGATGATGTCCAGTGATGATGACCAATGATGATCCAGATCCAGTGATGATTTCCCATGATCATACAGATCGAGAGATGATCCAGATTCAAAGATTGATGATGACTTGAAGATGAAGATGAATTGAAGACTCAGAAGACTTGAGATGCAGATGACGAGATGATCCAGTTGATGCAGAGAAGAAGACCAGTGCTGAAAATTGTGTCGAAAGAATACCTTCCTAGTTAAGAGGGAGTGTTGATGTATTTGTAACTTCGGAATGTATTCATCTATGTATCTTATGTATTGTAACCCGATGTTTATTCTGGGATATATCTATAATGTAATTGAGTCATATTGTCATGCCCCGATGTTCCGATCGGGAGGATCTATTATGTAAACAAGTCATGTCAAGTCATAGTGGGTAACCCTCCGATTGTCTAAGGGTTAAAGTCCCCGCAATTCCGAGGAACTAGGGTTATTAGACTCTCCTAGTAGAGGTCGGCCCTGGTAGGGTTTTAGTCATGTTGGGATTAGTATAAATAGAGAACTGGAGTCTCTATTTAACACACAAGTCATCCACACTCAAGTGTAGCGCATAGTTGAGGAAGGAGAAGACACTGGGGCTAGACAAGAAGAATATTACTGCTGTTGGGAGATCACTTATTGTTTTGGTGTTGATTCTATCTCTGAGGAAGTTGCAAGGTTTTCTCCTTTATGGTTTCCCGAGGAAAAACACTGTGTTCATTGTCTCTTGTGTTTTATTGTTGTACTTGTTATTCTCTCAGTTAAAGATCCTAATAATGCTAGCTTAATGTTGAAAAACTAACACAAACACCTTGTGAGATGTCAGCATTGGAGGTGCTATAGTGTTTTCCTTCTCAAAGGGGTGCACTTTTAGCAGCCATAGGTAGCATGGACTCAGTGAGCCTGCTAGCAAAATTTAATGTTTTCGATGTTAAAATACGCCTTCCATACCATGTGGCCTTGTCAATCGATGTTGAACATGGAGGGAAAACCATTGGATGAACGGTGGTTGATGAAGGTGCTTCCATGTGCGTCATTTCGATGTCTTGTTGGAAATCTTTGGGATCCCCATATTTGGTCCCATCAAACACTCTACTTACTGCTTTCGATGGAAGGTCCTTCCATCCACACGGTATCCTACCAGATTTCGAAATAAAGTTGGTAGGGAAAGCAGTGTCTTTTGAATTTAAAGTGATCGATGCTCCCTTAGACCATAATCTGTTGTTGGGGAGAAGTTGTACTTATGCCATGTGTGCTATTGCCTCGTCCATTTTCTGATTTGTAGTGTTTCAACACGAATGGAAGCTGGTTACAGTCGACCAACTCAGTTTCACTCGAAAAGGTCGTTTATAAACTAATGATTCCATGGTACCTTTGATAGATCAGTCGAAACCGATGAACAAGAGCTTGGGGGTTGGAATGTATACATCATTGATGGGAAAATTTGATATATCAGCCCCTATTAACTACATAGGTTCAATGACTATAGGGAAGTCTATTGCGACGGTTGTAGATAGAACAGACCCGTGGGTCCTCCCTTCACGTCAAGAGACTCAATTTACCTTATCAGTAGTGGAAGTAGCTTATCAATTTGTATTTAATTCCACTGTTGATTCCATCGCGACTCCTTCTTTAGTCTTAGAGTAGTCGGATGAAGCTTATCTGCCCGCCTAAGCAGAGAACTCTACATATTCCTATGATTGCTTGGATATGGTTTTGAATTCAGACAAAGCCATTCTAGAAGCTATGATTGAATGTGAAAATATTTGTGAAGACCTTCACCATAATCCCTTCTTCCTTCCATGGAAAAGTAATATTGAGAATCAAGAGTTCCATGTGAGACTAGCAAAAGGTGTTGATCTTCCAATTAATCCTTTACCTAAGGAGGGAGTATTTTCTGAGGGGAATATGGAAAATATATCTACTACCATTCCGATTAACATTTATGTAAAACATAACATCGTGGAAAATGTTCATATTGGCACAAACGGTTCTCCAGAAGAGGTTTCCATTTACACTTCCTTATTTAAGGAATTTCACGACGTCTTTTCCTGGGCATATAAGGAGATGCTAGGAATTGATTCATCTATAGTTGAACATGAGATATGTACTTACCCTAATTTCAAACCTATTCGACAGAAGCTTAGACTTGTAAACCTGGTAAAAGCGGCATTTGTTAAGGTTGAAGTGGAAAAACTACTGAAAGTTGGGTTCATTTACCCGATTGCTCTGACAGAATGGGTATCCAATCTTGTCCCAGTTGATAAAATACAAGGGACTATACACGTTTACATTAAATTTCATGATTTAAACCAGGAATGTTGAAAGGATAACTACCCCATGCCATTCATCGATCAGATTATTGATGCTTATGCGGGTACTGAGGTATTTTTGTTCATGGGAGGTTTTTCGGGATATAACCAAATTTAAATAAAACTGAAAGACCAGCATAAAATGACCTTCATTTGTACTTGGGGAACCTTCATGTATAAGAAAATTCACTTTGGTTTGAAAAATGTCGAATCTACCTTCCAATGGGTAATGAATTTTTCCTTCCATGATATAAAGCATATCCTCAAAACTTACTTGGATGATATGCCTTCCCATTATCGCAAGAGGAAGGACCATCCAGACCATCTTCATATGATTTTTGAACAATGCAGACACTATAAGATGCACTTGAATCCCCACAAGTGTGTTTTCTACATCGATTCGGGGAGGTTACTAGGGTTCATTGTGTCAAATAGAGGAATAAAGGTGGATCCATTGAAACTTGAGGCCATTGAAAATATGTCTCCTCCTCGTCCCATCAGGAAACTGAAGAGTCTGCAGAGGAAATCCAATTTCCTTTGACTATTTATAGTCAACTATGCCAAGATTACAAAGGGTTTTGTGCACTTATTGAAGCAAGACACCCCATTCCTGTGGGATGAAACCACACAAATCACTTTCGAGGCATTGAAAAAGGATTTACTATCAACTCTGCTATTGCGTCCGCCAGATTACACTAAAGATATATTGTATATGGACTCATCTGAGTCGACCATAGGAGTAGTGCTAGTTCATGAATATTATGAGATCCAAGAGCACATTTTCTATTACCATAGTTGAGCATAATCAAGTCTTGAACTTAGATACTCGACGCTCGCACGTCGAGAAGTTGGCATTGGCATCGGTCTATGCTGGTCAAAGGCTTCGACACTATATCTTAATAAGGACAACCATAATGGTTTCTGATGTGAATTTGTTCCAATATGTTTTATCCTAGCGTATAATTAGGGGAAAACTCAATAAATGGATAGTCATTCTCCAAGATTTTGACTTGGATTTTCAATCTGTTAAGTCCAAAAAATCCTATGGATAGTCATTCTCCAAGATTTTGACTTGGATTTTCAATCTGCTAAGTCCAAAAAATCCTTAGTATTCACAGAATTGATCTCAAAATTCCCTACGGAAGAGACTATAGTGGTGGAAGAAGACGCATTCCTAGAAGAGTATATATTTTTATCTCAACCTCTGATCCCTAGTATGGATATATCCTAGTATATCTCCAAACTCTTAAGTTTCATGTGTCCTTGTCGCCGGAATATCGATGTAACACCCTGGTTTTGACCCCGTTGCCTTAGATGTATATGATGTATATATTGTAAAGGATCATGGTGCGGAGCTAAAGGGAAAGGCCCCACCATTGATCGGTTATGCTATGTTTTGGATTTAAATTTGTCACCGAAGGTGTATCAGGGCATGCGGCATACACATATTAAGTTTATCATCATGTAAATATGCATCTTTAATTAAAATGAACCCGACCAGCTACGTTCGCGGCAACTAAATTGATATGGGGGCATGATTTTCACAAGGATAAGGGTGGGGAAATTGTCAAACCTTGGGCCAATGAGGGAAAATACCCATGTGTCTCTTTCCTTGCCTTACCAAACCACCTTCATTAAGAATTTATGCTGGTAGCTGGGGGAAGTTATAGCAGTTATTGTTTTTGGGAGTGGGGTGGCCGGACTGTCAGTCCTAGCCTATGCGCTCACTCCACCCATGGACAGACTATCCTCTCCACGCCAGCGCTGAACCACTCACGCCCTTCATTCATTTTTGTTCTCATCACTCCCGCTGACACTTTCATTTTTTTCTCTCCACGACAGTGCTGGAACGCTGGTGCACTCCAATCCGCGTCCTCTCCATTGTCTGTTCATCCATGCACAAGCTGGGAGTTGTTCATCCTCATGCAGGGACCGTTGTCTGCTCATTATCCGCACGCACAAGTATTCTTCTATTTTTGGGCTCACACAGTGAGCTGGGAGCTGTGCGTTTTCACCCACGGGTTCCCTGTGAAGGGCCATTCGCGTTTTTTGGTCATGAGTATGTTTTTCCTTACCAAGTCGTGGCCTGTACATATGTTGTCTCTGTCCAGCTGTGAACTTGGTTTTTCTTTCCATCCTTGGACTGTGTAAGCTCCTTGGTGACTTCACTGTTCAGATCGGGTCGCTGATTTTCCCCACATTGTTGGCTGTGTTTGTCGTGGTTTTCTTTACATTTTGAAGACTGTTGTAAATTCGCTTGAGAGTCATTTTGGCCACGATAGGGCCAAGAATGACTCAGGAATTGGCTTCCCTGTCTTAAGCTATATCAGCTGATTTTTTTCATGTGTGCAATGGATGGTCTTCAGACTGTGTTGGGAGTAGGGATGGGGGCTTAGTTTTGCTTGACAAACCTGGTGGCTGGAAACCACACAAACAGAGCTAGAGGGCTGGCTTTCTTCTCCACCACCCTTGAATAGCACTGGAAGGGAATGCAGGGCCTGAGGGACTGTGTAGCAGAGAAGGGACTGATTCCTTGTGTTGGGTGTGTGTGGGCGTCTTAGAAGTCAGGCTAGTTCTGGTGTAGGTGTTCTTGGCTCTGTAATGAGCTCACCAGCTTAGCATTTAGCCTTTCCCAACTCCTGGATGGCCTGATAAACCCAACTATGTTGACTTGGCTATTTTTTGCGTATCCTTGGCTATGTCTCAGCCTGCTAGTTCCCTTATTCCTTGGAGAATCATGCCCAGCTCGGGGGTGGCAGCGCTGCTAAGAGATTAAGGAGCACTCTAGCCTATGGTTGGGTGGAACGTTGCAACGACGTAGCTGGTTGCGGAACGAGTTCTTCATAAGATAAGTGATCTTGTCCATTTTTTTAATTCTGCAACCATAATTTCTATTAATGAAAATGATGAACATGTTGGATGGATTCTTGCTTGAATGTATGATGTTTCCACTGTGTCTGATAGATAATTGCATTTGTGCATGATAACTGTTCATGTGTGCATGTTCAAGTTCAATGCATTTCTTTCAGCAATTTTATGAATTCACATGTTCATGGGGCTCTTAGACCGGATGGTTAATGCCATGGGTCGCGTCCTCTTCGGCGGTCGGAGGCATGGGGACGTGACAGTTAGTGGTATCAGAGCTCTTGTTGCAGCATGGGCCTAAACGGACCATGTAGAAGCAGTGATAGAAACAGTATTCTTTTCTGCCCAACAGAATCAGGGAATGACTGGAAATTCAAAAAAAAAATTGTTGTCTAAGTGTTGAACAGTCGAAACACTTAGTCGGAAATACTTCCAATGTAGCGGAAGAGCTAGTCGAAAAGACTTATGACGTAGCGGAAGCATGCCCGATGGAGAGCCATTGGGGAAGAAAATCGCAAAAATTTCTAAGTGTTGGACGACCATCGGCAGAAAATAGTTGATTGAGCGTCCGCCATTGTGGGCGGCGAAACAACTACGCACCCGATGGAAAAGTCCTCCGATCGCCGACGCCGTCAAGAAGGTTTAAGGCTTGAAATCATTGACTATCGAAGGAAGAAAGTGCTCGTGCGCCCACCGTTGCAGCATCCAAAAGCGCTAAGTCTTCCGACGAGGAAGAGACTGTCGATTCCGATTGGGCTATGCCACAACAAAGTGGGCTGCCGATCGGAGGAAGATCAAAGCGGAGGAGCCGCCGTTTCAAAAATCGGAATCACTAAGACTTCCGACGAGAAGGACCGACGACGGTGAAAGTTTAAAATTTTTCTACGGAAAGAGCGGCCATCGGAAGAAGTTCGTGTTTGGTGTGCCGCCATTGCGGAAGTCTAGAGCACTAGACTTGCGATGTGAAAATACTGACGGCGCCGGAAGTTTAAAATTTTCAAAGTAAATAGCGGCCATCGAAAGAAGTTAGTGTTTGTTGTGCCGTCATTGTGAAATCTAAAGGCACTAGCCTACCGATGAGGAAAGACTGCCGCCGGAAGAAGATAGTGTTTTGCGTGCCGCCGTTTCGGAAGCCGAAAACACTAAGTCTTCCGACGAGAAGTGACTGCCGACGCCGATTAGGGTATGCCACAATAGATTTGGCCGCCGATCGGTAGAAGATCGGGGATGTTGGGCCACCGTTGCGGCTGCTGATGAAATTGTTTTGCCAATGCAAAGAAGGAAACAGAGCCGATCAAACGCTCAAGAGAAAGACAGGAAGGAAAAATTTGGAAAATTTTCTAAGTCTTGGAGTCATCGACCATCGGCGATGATTAGTGGATTGGACATCCTTCGTTGCGGCTGTCGAAAGGAATAACCTTCCGAAGGGTTAGAAGATCCGACTACCGACGATAGTGCTTAGCGGATCTGACAGTCGATGTACGTCAGAAAAATTTAGTTGTTTCAACCGCCGATATAGCGAAGAAGTTAGTCATTTTGACTGCCGAAACGTCGGGTCAATAGCTAAAATGAGATCTGATTCTATAAGAGGAAATTTTGAGTTTTCAGTAGGATTTCCCCAACAGATTGTGACTATTTTTCAGTGAATTTTCAGGGCTGAAAAACGAGAAAGTAGCAGCGAAGATAGACATTCTTTGATGAAGAAAATTCTATGTTTTGGGAAAACTTGCTATTTTATGATTTTTCCAGGAGAAGGTAAGTAATGCTAATTTATATCAATATTATGCATCTAACAGTTGTGTTACTAACACGTTTGCAGAGTCCTAGAGACCTTCAAGGGAAGTATTCTAGGTAGTGCAGTTTGACAAGTAAGTGGTGGTTCAGTATGAGAACCCATGATGGGTATGATGCTCAGGATTCTCATGAGTGAGCAGAAGATGACATGGGAGAAAATGCCCGTAATAGAAATGATGACATTGAGTCTAATGGAAGGAGATTCCAAGAGACACCATCAGATGTTGCAGCCACCATGAGAAGCTTGATCAAATCCTAGGAAGAGCAGCATCAGTTGAATGCTGCTATGTTGCAGAGTTTGATAGACTTGCATAGAAAGATAGACTCTGGACGAGGTACAGCAAGACCAGAAGGCAGTAAGAGCAGTACTAGGAGAAGGAGAAGGAATTCTAGTGGATCATCTGATTCTGAAGAATCCAGCGGGGATTCAAGCTCTTCCTTTCATAAAAGAAAAAGAAAGAGACACCATAGGGATCGCTCTTGAGATGAATTTAAGAAAGCTAAACCTCCTACATTTGATGGTGAGATAAAGATGGGACAAGAAGCTGAAGCTTGGCTTCTTGGGATAAAGAAGTACTTTCAAGTGCATGATTACTCAGGAAACATGAAGGCAAGAGTTGCCATATTCAATCTGAATGGAAGGGCATCCATTTGGTGGGAACACTTCAAGCAAGTAAAGAGGATCAGTGAAAGGAGACTGAAGTGGAAATAGTTCAAGAAGTACTTCAAGCAGAAGTGTCTCTCTAACAGGTATTATGATGACAAGATTGAGTTCCATGAGCTGATATTGGGATAGCAGACCATGGAAGAATATGCAAATAAGTTTTTGGAGTTGTTGAGGTATGTCTGGTACATCAGAGATGAAAACATGAAGGTCCAGCGTTTTCTAAGTGGATTACCTCAGTCTTACAAAGATAGAATTGAGTTTTATGAACCTAGAACTCTTGAAGAAGCAATCGGGAAGGCTAAGTATTGCTATGAGCAAAGCAAAGGTAAGCCTGATTACCATAAGGCATGGAAGGACAAGAAGAATGAGAAGTTTGACCAAAGGAAGAAAGGTTTCAAACCTTCTAACTTCAGGAATCAGCAGAAGCAGCCATCTCAAGCTGTGAGTAAACCAGTTGGAGTGATAGGAGAAAAGCCTAAAGATCCACAACAGAATACAGGGCCACTTCAATGTTGGAAATGTGGAGGACCCCACATGCACAGAAATAGTCCACTCAAGAAAGAGAGTGCAAGGCCAGCTTATAACGTTCAAGAAGTAGAAACAGTGGGTCATGTAGCAAGGGCAGTCCCTAGGATCTATGCAGCACTGGAGGACCGCCAAGTAGATCACCAGTCAATTGTGGTCAAAGTTGCAGGTAAGATTGTTGAGCAATCTGTTTCTATTTTGATTGACCCTGGTTCTACTCACAGTTACATTACTCCTAGAGTAGTGGAGATTTGTGCTTTTAAGAAAGCAAAGCATAGGAAGTCTTGGTTAGTTCAGCTAGCCACTAGAACTAAGATAAAAGTCAGTGAAGTGGTAGAAAAATGTCCATTGGTCATGGATGGGTTGGCCACTTGTGTAGATCTGAATGTTCTACCGCTTGGTTCCTATGATGTTCTCATTGGAATGGATTGGTTAGAAGCTCACAGGGTGAAGCTTGATTGCTACAATAAGACTTTTGAATGCATGAATGAAGAAGGGAACCTAGTAATTGTGAAAGGTATTCCAAAGGTAATTTCAGTGAGGCAAGTTTCAGCAATGTAGTTAAAGAAGTTCTGTAGGAAGGGTTTCCAGTTGTATGCAGCTCAGATTTTGGAGGAAACGAGAGATGAAACTCCTAGGTTGGAGGACTATCAGGTGTTACATGAATTCAAGGATGTGTTTCTTGATGAGATTCCAGGACTTCCTCCAAAGAGGGACATTGATTTCACAATTGAACTTGTGCCAGGAGCAGCACCAGTGTCCAAGGCACCCTACAGGATGAGTACACCAGAGATGCTAGAGTTGAAGATGCAACTACAAGAGTTGTTGGAAAAGAAGTATATCCGACTGAGTGTGTCTCCTTGGGGAGCACCAGTTCTGTTTGTCAAGAAGAAAGATGGTACACTCAGGTTATGCATTGATTACAGACAATTGAACAAGGTTACCATGAAGAATAAATATCCTTTTCCTAGGATTGATGACCTCTTTGATCAAATGAGGGGAGCAAAGGTATTTTCCAAGATTGACTTGAGGTCTGGTTACCATCAGGTGAGAATCAAGGATGAAGACATTCATAAGACAGCCTTTAGGACAAGGTATGGGCATTATGAGTTTGTAGTGGTACCATTTGGTCTTACAAATGCACCAGCTACATTTATGTGCCTTATGAATAGTGTCTTCAGCAGGTATTTGGACAAGTTTGTTCTTGTTTTCCTTGATGACATTCTTGTTTATTCTAAGAATAAGGAAGAGCATGAAGAGCATTTGAGATTGACATTGAATTTGCTCAGGGAGCATCAGTTGTATGAAAAACTAAGCAAGTGTGACTTCTATAGAGATAGAATTCAGTATTTGGGTCACATTATCTCATAGGAGGGTATATCTGTGGACCCTGAAAAGATAGAAGCCATTATGAATTGGCCTACTCCAAGAAATGTGACAGATGTAAGATCTTTTATGGGACTTGTAGGATACTACAGGAGGTTCATTGAGGGATTCTCCAAAGTTGCACATGCCATCACTTCTTTGCAAAAGAAGGGGATGAAGTTCGAATGGACATTGAGGTGTGAAGAAAGCTTCCAGTGGTTGAAGAATCTTCTCACCAGTGCACCAGTATTGAAGGTTACAGATCCAGAGAAAGATTTTGTGGTATGTACCGATACATGCGGACAACGGCTTGGAGGAGTCCTTATGCAAGACAACCACGTGATATGTTATGAGTCAAGAAAGATGAAGGAACATGAGATGAACTATGCCACTCATGATCTAGAGCTTTTGTCCATAGTACATGCTCTCAAGATGTGGAGACATTACTTGATGGGCAAGAGATTTGAGCTCAGAACAGACCATTGTGGTTTGAGGTATCTATTTGATCAACCTACTCTGAATGCTAGGCAAGCAAGATGGCTGGAGTTTTTATGTGAATTTGATTTTTGAAATCAAGCACATAAAGGGAAAAGAGAATAAGGTAGCTGATGCACTCAGCAGGAAGGTGCGGGAAATGCATGTGGCATTTCTTAGTATTTGCCAATCAGATTTGAGGCAGCAGATTGTTGATCATATTGCTGGATATGAATTGTATGAGCAGGTAGAAGAAAAATTGCAGCAGCAAAGTCTTGAGAAGAGGTATGAGGGATATAAATTGGAAGAAGATGGACTTCTCACTTATAAAGGCAGAATTTATATTCCTAATGTAGCGGATCTGAGGAGAGTTGTTATGGATGAAATCCATCAAGCTCCATATTCTGGTCACCCAGGATATCAGAAGACAATTGCTACAGCTAGAAAGCAGTACTTTTGGCCAGGAATGAAAAAGGATATGGATGAGTACCTTTCAAGGTGTATGAAATGTCAACAGGTAAAGGTTGAGCATCAACATCCAGCAGGTTTGTTGCAGCCTTTGCCAGTTCTGGAATGGAAATGGGAAGTTATTTCCATGGATTTTATTACAGGATTGCCGATGACTTGGAGACAATGTGATTCTATCATGGTTGTGGTAGACAAGTTGACTAAGGCAACACGTTTTATACCGGTTAAGTCTACGCATCAGACTGATGACATTACAAAGATCCTCATGAAGGAGATTTTCAAATTGCATGGATTGCCTAAGGCAATAGTCTTCGACAGGGATGTCAAGTTCACTTCCAACTTTTGGAAGGGGTTGTTTGCATATTTGGGTACAAAACTAAACTTTAGCACTGCATACCATCCTCAGACATATGGTCAGACAGAGAGAGTTAATCAGGTGTTTGAATATATGCTTCACATGTACGTAATGGACAAACCAACCAAGTGGGAAGATTACTTACACTTGGTAGAGTTTGCTTATAACAATGGACAGTAGGCATCCTTGGGGATGAGTCTGTATGAAGCTTTGTATGGAAGAAGGTGTAGGACACCAATGACTTGGGATAACCCAGTGAACAGGATTTTGCTTGGGCCATAATTTCTCAAGGAGATGGAGCAAGAGGTTGCAAAGATCAGGCAGAATCTGAAAGCAGCACAGGATCGACAGAAAAGCTATGCAAATAAGCATAGAGTGAACAGGGAGTTCAGTGTTGGGGATCATGTTTACCTCAGAGTGAGGGCAAGGAAGAGTTCCTTGAAGCTTGGTAGTTGTGCCCAGTTGTCACCGAGATATTGTGGGCCATTTGAAGTGCTTGAAAGAATAGGGCCAGTTGCATATAGACTTGCATTGCCTGCTAGCACTAGAGCTCATAATGTTTTTCATGTTTCTTTGCTTAAGAGATATGTACATGATCCTAACCATGTGATAAATTGGGATGTGATTCAGGTGGAACCTGAGGGAGAGTTCCGAATCGAGCCAATGCGCATCCTCAATAGGAAGGTGACAATGCTCCGAAACTGGGCCATAGGTCAGGTAAAGGTGCAATGGGAGCACTACGGACCTGAAGAGGCTACATGGGAGCTAGAGGATGCCATGCGATTGGCACATCCATTTTTGTTCAATTTTGCAGAACACTGAGACTATACCAGTGTAGCATTTGGTTCAATTTTGTAAAGCACTGACGACAGTGCTATTGAAGGGGGAGGGGAATGTAACACCCTGGTTTTGACCCCGTTGCCTTAGATGTATATGATGTATATATTGTAAATGATCATGGTGTAAAGCTAAAGGCCAAGGCCCCACCATTGATCGGTTATGCTATGTTTTGGATTTAAATTTGTCACCGAAGGTGTATCGGGGCATGCGGCATACACATATTAAGTTTATCATCATGTAAATATGCATATTTAATTCAAATGAACCTGACCAGCTACGTTCACGGCAACTAAATTGATATGGGGGCATGATTTTCACAAGGATAAGGGCGGGGAAATTGTCAAACCTTGGGCCAATGAGGGAAAATACCCATGTTTCTCTTTCCTTTCCTTACCCAACCACCTTCATTAAGAATTTCTGCTGGTAGCTGGGGGAAGTTATGGAAGTTATTGTTTTTGGGAGTGGGGTGGTAGGACTGTCAGTCCTAGCCTACGCGCTCACTCCACCCGCGAACAGACTATCCTCTCCACCCCAGCGCTGAACCGCTCACGCCATTCATTCATTTTTCGTTCTCATCACTCCCGCTGACACTTTCATTTTTTTCTCTCCACGACAGTGATGGAACGCTGGTGCACTCCAATCTGCGTCCTCTCCATTTTCTATTCATCCACGTACAAGCTGGGAGCTGTTCGTCCTCACGCAGGGACCGTTGTCTACTCATTATCCGCACGCACAGGTATTCTTCTGTTTTTGGGCTCACATAGTGAGCTGGGAGATGTGCGTTTTCACCCACGGGTTCCCTGTGAATGGCCATTCACGTTTTTTGGTCGTGAGTATGTTTTTCCTTACCAAGTCGTGGCCTATACATATGTTGTCTCTGTCCAGCTATGAACTTGATTTTTCTTTCCATCCTTGGACTGTGTAAGCTCCTTGGTGACTTCACTGTTCAGATTGGGTCGTTGATTTTCCCCATGTTGTTGGCTGTGTTTGTCGTGGTTTTCTTTACATTTTGAAGACTGTTGTAAATTCACTTGAGAGTCATTTTGGCCATGATAGGGCCAAGAATGACTCAGGAATTGGCCTCCCTATCTTAAGCTGTATCAGCTGATTGTTTGCATGTGTGCAATGGATGGTCTTCGGAATGTGTTGGGAGCAGGGATGGGGGCTTAGTTTTGCTTGAAAAACCTGGTGGCTGGAAACCACACAAATAGAGATAGAGGGTTGGATTTCTTCTCCACCACCCTTGAATAGCACTGGAAGGGAATGCAGGGCCTGAGGGACTGTGTAGCAGAGAAGGGACTGATTCCTTGTGTTGGGTGTATGTGGGTGTCTTAGAAGTTAGGCTAGTTCTGGTGTAGGTGTTCTTGGCTCTGTAATGAGCTCACTAGCTTAGCATTTAGCCTTTCCCAACTCCTGGATGGCCTGATAAACCCAACTGTGTTGACTTGGCTATGTTTTGCGTATCCTTGGCTATGTGTCAGCCTGCTAGTTCCCTTATTCCTTGGAGAATCATGCCCAACTCGGGGGTGGCAGCGCTGCTGAGAGATTAAGGAGCACGTTGGCCTATGGTTGGGTGGAACATTGTAGCGACATAGCTGGTTGCGGAACGACTTCTTCATAAGATAACTGATCTTGTCCATTTTTTTACTTCTGCAACCATACTTTCTATTAATGAAAATGATGAACATGTTGGATGGATGCTTGCTTGAATGTATGATGTTTCCGCTGTGTCTGATAGATAATTGCATCTATGCATGATAATTGTTCATGTGTGCATGTTCAAGTTCAATGCATTTCTTTCAGCAATTTTATGAATTCACATGTTCATGGGGCTCTTAGCCCGGATGTTTAACGCCATGGGTCTCGTCCTCTTCGCCAGTCGGAGGCATGGGGACGTGACAATCGACGTAAGTTATGGGTTAATGCAAAAAAATACATTATCATCAATGATATCTTGTATCAATGAGGGGTATATTCTATCTTATGTCGGTGCCTCACCCATGAGGAGGTAGAGCATGTCATAAATGATTCCCATAGAGGATCGTGTGGGGGTCATTTATATGGGTTATCAACGACCCAGAAGATTCTACCTATTGGTTATGTCTGGTCCACTATCTTTAAATATTGTGTGGATGCTATAAAGTGTTGTCATCCTTGTCATCTCTATACCAGGAAGATGCGGTCACATCCTAATCCTTTGTTTCCTGTAATCGTGATAGGGCCCTTCACTAAGTGGGGTTTTTATTACATAACATGCAACCCAGTTTCTATTAGGGGGCACAAGTACATCATTGTCATTGTAGACTACTTTACGAAGTGGGAAGAGGCAATGCCTACATTTAAGGCTGATGGAAAAATGACAACTTATTTGTATTCAACCAAATAATTGTTAGGTTCGGCATACCAAAGTATATTGTCACTAACCATGGCAGTCATTTTCAAAACAACATGATGACTGAGTTGACCACAATGCTAGGGTTTAGGCATGATCCTTCATATTCATTTTAACCTCAAGAAAATGGAAAAGTAGAGGCAGTTAATAAGACCTTGAAAACCATTTTGAAGCGCACTATCAACACCAATAGGTCAAATTGGCATATCATGCTATACCCTGCACTTTGGGCATATCAGACTAATGTTAATACTGCTATTGGTTTATCTCCTTTCCATCTCGTTCACGGGGGTGGAAGCAGTCACACCAGTTGAGTGTAATATAACATCCCTAAAAATTGTTATTCATGTGCTTCCATACACTACGGATCTTGAAGAACTCTTGCTTCACTTAGAAAATAATGATGAACAATGCAGAGATGCGTTGACTGCAAACGAGGCTCATAAGAACTGGGTCAAAAACCAATACAATAAAGCCATTAAACCTATATTTTTCTACGAGGGAGAACTTATCTTGCTCTAGGATCAGGACAAGGAACCCCTAGGGTTAGGAAAGTTTAAGTCCATGTGGTTAGGCCCTTATGTCGTGTCAAATTTTTTGAAGAAGGGAGCATATGAATTAACTGATTATGATGGTAACAAGCTACCGGATCCCAGAAATGGGCTCTACCTAAAGAAGTATTACACTTAGGCACGTTACTTTTTCTTGTATTATTATTGTATGTTCATGTACAATAGGTCATTAACTAGTTAGTGTTTCTTATATAGTCTGTTGGTTGTTTCAGATGTCATCTGAGTGGTTCGTAGGTTTTGTTGATGGCGCTAGCCGTCACACTTGTAATCTAGCTTCATCTTCCTAGGTTATTTACACACCATCATGACAATTGGTTTCCTCCGGTGGCACCTGCTTAGGTCCTACAACTAATAATGTGGCCGAATACATTGCATTCATTGAGTTTTTATGGGATTATACATTGTGTGGCATTACCCGTCTAGAGGTCAGGCTTGACTCATAGCTTAATGGTGATTATCAGGTGTGAAGCCCTAACTTACTACGTCAATTTTTACGTGTCAGGTTACTTGAAATAATTTTGAATACATTTCATACAATAATATTTCAAGAAATCAAAATAGAATTCCTAATGCATATGCAAATTATATACTCGAATGGCACTTAACACACACATTGTAAAATAAAATACACAGACACATTTGAAGCACATGTACATAACTATATAAGTGTGTGTGTGTGTAAAAATATGTCCATAGATACATCGAGTCTGATCTAAAGGTCCTGTCATAAATACATAAAAATACAAAAATAGGATTGAAATCCATAAAATGCCTAGATCTAAGGCCGATCCTTAACCTCCTCGATTGCGGCTGCCTCTACAGCCTCCCTGTAACATAGTATGACCCTGGTTACCCTTCTAAGAAGGAACAACCAGGTCAGAGGAACCCCATCCACATGCTCCTACATATCCATGGGGATCCACTCCATCCTGAGTGTGGGGACATCCTGGGTAAGTCTGGCCAACTTTCCCTCCACAACACCTGGCATAGCATCGTCTCCACCAATCTACACAGGTTGCACAAAAGTCCTGGGATGCCCATCAGGACGGATTGGTCCAACATTTGCATATAAACATAAATAATGTCAAAATCAAGTACATATGTATATATTATTTTATGAAAAAAATATCATAAAAATCAAATAATGAAAAAGTAAAAAGACATACCAATATATCCCCATGCTACCCCAAGAGGGAGGATGAGTTCTAGATCACCCCTAAAGTCTAATCCTACATAGGAGAACTTCTCATGAATAGGGACTTGCCTAATCCACCAAGAGTAGAAGTCATCGTCATAGCCTCTTTATATACCACCATTGCCACCCTGTCAGAGGAAGATATCTCCCCACTATGTGATTCTAGGCTCACGGGGTGGGAACGGTGGTAAATTCACCGCGGGACTGAGGGAAGGAACCCTCTCAAAGAAGAATGCAACTAGTATATTGGTGCATCCAAAGCTCTTCTTTCGACCCCTCCTACAGTTATAAAGTTGTTTCTTCATAATCAGGAGTAATCTCGAGCACCAATCAAACAATGCAACCTACATGCACTCTATCGCTGCACGCATATGGATTCGTGTTGCTAAATGTAGTGTGGATGACCCTACAACTCTAGAAAATATGCTTACCATCACCTTTAGTGGAAATCTGGTAATATGTTAAATTTGTAATTGTGTCCCCAATTTTTGTGTCCCGGCAAAACAATAGGTATTGACATAGTCTTGCATGTTAAGTGTGTCACCACCCTGGTCGATGCCCTCAGGTTAACAGGTGTTCCCCTACAAGATATTTCTGTGATGAAGTAAATATCATATACTATCAAGTCCAAGGTCTCCCCTTGGAGGTCAAATAGTCAAAGTTCGTGATCCCGATAGCTCACCAAGGTCTCCAAAAGGTGGAATTGGGCACACATATTCTAAGTACAATAGAATTTTAATAAGCCACATCTTTGCAAAGCTTGCAAAGTGGTGGCATCTCTCACGGTATCAAGATCCATGTCCTCATGCTCTCGCTCTCTCCATTCTAGCACCATGATTTCCTACCAAAGAACCATTGATTTCATTAGAATCCATCAAAATCCTTTGCATCTATCATTTTGGAAAAATATTTAGGTTGTGTAGTATTCGCGATTGTGCTTTCTACACAGAACGAACCACTCACAAGTTGCACTGCAGGAAAACCGAAGTTAAAATTCACACTCGCGGGTCTAATGAAGGCCACCCGCAAGTATCCCAGGATTCCTTTAGGGAATGCAAAAACCCACTTAATTAACCATTAAAAATAAAATTGGAATGGATCAAATGAAAGAGGAGGGAGAGACCACCAACCTGCAACTTGCAGATTTGAATTTTGTCCACATAACTCATCCTTCATTAAAACCTAGGATCTCATTTCATCCATGGACTATGGTGTATAAGAAATTTGTACATTCTACACATCATTATTCTTCCATGGATAGGGCCTCCTTTACATGGGTAACCCAAGTTTAAAACATTTACTTGTCTTTTTGGTACCCATGCCGCAGTTGGCATAGGTTACGGGAGCCTTCATAGTTGTTTTTTCATGACAAAATGAGCCTCATTTTGCATCTTTTTACCAAACTACACCCGTGTTATATGGTTCTAAGTCCTTATGGAGTTTTCTTTAGGACCTGGTCTAAATCCTTAAAACAGTTTGGACAACCGAGTAAACTTGTTCGCTCAGACTCGTTAAGGTAAATTGAATGATCATCTACATTGGTGGTAAGTTATCTCTTTCTTGTACCATGTAGATTATTTTCGATAAAGGAACACTCTCTTTTCTGTGGAATTAAGAAGAGTATATTTAGGCATAGGTTTATCTCTTTTCTAGACCTGAAGGACTAAACTTATGGAAAAGGAACCCCCAGTATGAGCTTAGTTTTCTATTTTCCGTGCTCTAGACCCAAACATGAAAAAGATTCTGAGTGTACTTTATGTCTTTGTCATGCTTTCTAAACCCTAAAGAAAAAAGCATCGATTTTACTGTTGTAAGTCTCATTTCTCATAAAAAAAATAGAACTTTTTGAGTGATCATTCCTTCCTTCAGACTCATTAAAATTAGGCTATATGCTGCTTTTGAAGGTGCGTCAGTCTGGTGATAGTTTACCCCTTTTACAGACCTTGTTGACTAAGTACGAAAAATGTATACCTTAGTTATTCGGAAGATAAGAGAGTTCTTTTTTGGATTGTTTTATACTTTTCTTGACTCAGAAGACTCGAGTTGACTTTATTGGACTCGTTAAAACTTAACAAGAAAGGTAAGGAAGAATTTCACTTTTTGGGTTATAAGCAGTGGTAGCATGTCATCCTTGAACAAAGCACTCTTTGAACTTCCTGATACTCATGTCTCAATTTTACACTTCCATCTCAACTATTACTTTGATTTATTACTCCTTCACTTGTCCTTTATACATGGAGAATCTGATCATGTCTCCTACATTACAGATAAGTCTAGTTGTCCTATATGAAAGTCTAAAATCTTCCTTGGGTCATCTCTGTGTCATGCTCATTGTTCAAGGATATTTACCTCTATCTGGTCATCCTGATTCCCTTCACTTTCATTTCTGATAATTCCTTTTGTCTACCTTCCCTCATCCAGTCTTTCATTTACTCTTGTGATCAATTGAAGGATTCATTGCCTTCCTCCTTGCACTATAGTTTCTCATCAGCATCTCTTGAAGATGAAGACCTAGATTTTCGAAGATGATACCTTAGGATTCACTAATCACATCGATGAACTCCTCCGCTTCAGTTGTCATCATTACTCATTTACTGGAACTCTGATGAATTCCTTCCATGTTCGACTTTAGCTCACATATTCACATGGTAGGAGTTGTATAGGTTACTATGGATTTGGAAGAATACCTTAGGTTAATATCTCTATAACCTAAGTTGCGCAAGATTGTTTTTTGTTCTGTGACTCTACTTCTAGATATTGAACAATCATCATTGTATATGGTGGCTTTTCTCCATCATTGTAATACATACGTGGCCTTGTTTCTTGTATCATATGATGTAATCGAATATTGTAAAGGATCTAGTGTTCCTCTTTATTGAACATGGCATCCTCAGAAATGATTTTGTACATAACTTTGATATGTATGTTTCAGGTACCCCTCTGCAGCCTTGGCAATTGAGTTCTCCAAGAATAAAGATTGTAATGTATTTCGGTCATCATTTCTCTCTAACCTCACACATTAGGGGGCATTTGTTATCCAGTAAGATGGCACTTCTCCGTCCAAGTAGTGACACTCAATGTGTCGATACACAAAAGGACACAATGGATTGAAGTAGGACAAAACCTATATATGAGCATGTGCCTTGATGCATCTTGATCCTACCAGCCTTGTCCATGTTTTATAAGGTTCTTAAGGTGTAATCACAACTATTGACACTACAACTCGCGAACCATTCGTCGGTTGCCATATATACAACCCGCTATTAGATGATCACAATTTTCATTCATGGGTTTCCTTTATAAAAGTCTTGATTCACTCGCGACTTGCCTATATTCATACACGTGATTACCCTAAGCCAAAAATTCAAAATAAAAATATGTTTAGTTAGAGACATTTAGGCTCGTAATCATAAAGTTCCCAACTTCCCTTACCATCTCAACCTTCATAACTCCTCTGATTCATCAAGTATAAATAGAGGGTAGGGGTTGAGGCCAAAGATATATCTTAAGAGAGTAAGGTTATGCTGGAGGAATACCCTTGGAGATTTGGAGCAGCAGAACTCAGTTCCTTTCCCAGTAGAGGAGGACTTGTATCAGATATTGGTTGTATATTTCATCATTGCGTATCAATAAAGAGATATTTTCTTCCAAATTGGTGCACTTATGTTCTTATGTGTTATGATTCATGAATTATCTTTTTGTTTTATTGCAATTATAATATTTCATTAATCTCTTATATAACATCTAAGATTTTGCAGGAAGGTGTCTGTCTCTTTTACAGGTGTGAAGATCCCTAGAAGCTATTGGAGCATTTGGATTCAAGGGGAAATCTAGGACTAGCCTTCATAAACAAGGTACACTAACTTTCTTCCCTATTTTTCTGTCAAATTTCCAGATAGTTGAATGTATGCAAGTTTAATTTTGTATGCTGGTGACCCCAGACCCTTAGGTCATAAGGTAGACTTTCCCTGAACAACAAGGACTCTGCAACAATACTTTTTCCCAAGGATAAAACCTACATTTGAAACATATGTGTGCCCCCATGTTCCTTATAAACTTAGTTTTCCTTCCAATCTAAGTTGTATTGTCATTTGCATAGGTTTTCATGGTGTTTCCTTCATGGTTTCTTTTTCCATCAACACTCATAACTACTCTTTAACCTGCTCTTCCAACAAGGATCTTCTCCCTTGGTTGTTGTCATGCTGCTAATAAGTCACCTTCTATTCCTTAAAGAGTTTTCCAATGTGCCATTGCACTAAAAAATTCATGTCTGATGTTACACTTCATGGATATCAAACTATAAATTCCATGTGCACACTTCATTCTTTCAACAAAATGTGCCTTCTTTCCCTAATCAACCCTCCACTGCCTTTAGCACCTATGTTGCCTTCTTAGGCTTTGTTGCTTGACCTTAAGCAATGGACCTCTAACTTTCTTTTGATCAGTTGAAGGGGGGTGTAAAATGGCTTCCCATGACACTACCAACAACAAATCTAGCAGTCACAACGCATATCCCACACAAGCCTCTTTTTATCCAACTTTTGTATGAGTGCATTCGTTAAACCATTGTCCAACCAAGACTTTGATCCTCCACCATAGCCAAAGTATGAATTCCTACTTTCACAAATATGCATTACACCTTGACCCATGCACAAGATTGTCATTTCTGCAACAAAATCCATTGCACTTAAACTATGACAATGAGATTTATACCATCATAGGAGGTCACACTGTTTAAAGGATTCATTAATGTGGCTCCATACATTTACCAAGTGCTACAAGTTCATTAGATAAAGACAGATGCACATTTATCCCGATGAGTCGAATGATCTGAACGTACAGAGGTGGTCCATGGAGACACCAACAAACTCCAAGAGGTATGAGGATTACAAAAATAAACAACGTGACCATTTAAGAGAGATACACAAATCAATGGACTCTAATGAACAATAATCTAGAGAAACTATCCACTCTTCATTTAGCCACTGATAAAATTCAACACTTGCAATTTCTTGGCCCAAACTGCCGATCTTGAGCTCACCTAGATTTATTTTCAAGTCTTCCAATTCATCTATCAATACCTATGTTCTTTTCTTCCCTTGGTATACACCCAAGTTTCTCACCAACTATCTCAAAGTCCATCCAAATTTGTTTCAACAAAACCAACGAATATTATCAAATATGTGCATAAGTGAGTCTAGATTCTTTTCCATTTAGGCATTTTCCAGTGCACTCGGCGATCCTAGCTTCAACTATGGTTACACGCAAGTCTCCACTTGGAATACAAACTCTTCCAATTGTTTGCTCCAAGCCTCAAAGCACATGCCTGCTTGCGCCAAGTTTCTCACATGGTCTTTGTACAACTCTTGGAACTCTTGGTTCCATCTGTCTGAATCCACTTTCATGGATTTCATCTTGGATTCTATAGAATCCTATTTTGCACTCTTCGTAGTGAACCCCATGTTTCGGTTGAATTAGTTCCAACACTTCCAAAGAATTGCAAGTCCTCCCCAAATTTTATTTTCCTTGTTATTCCACACACTTGGCTTTGCGATATACAAGATGAACTACCCTTTCTTCCTTCCACACCAGGTAATTCATTGCCAACACTTTGAAAAACATCCACCTTCCAACTGTTGCTAAGGCTCAACTTCATAAATCTACTATGTAGAGCATCTAAATCTTTTTGATGTAGTGTCTTGTCTTTTTTCTCATGAACTTGTGGTCTATTCCCCACATTTTGTGCCAATGTTGTGAAGCATTGTTGTTCGTTGGACGTAAGTCTTCTCTTTCCCAAAGTTGTAATATTTAAACCTTGGCATAGAATCAAATCATACATATTATTTTAAGTAAAATGGATATTACAACACAACATTCACACATAAACAACGAGATTTTCCCTGGAAACCCTTAACTAAGAAAACCAGAAAATCTTGTAGCCATACCTCCTATTTTCTCATTATCATTATGAATCCCTCACAATACAAAATATAGGTATTCAACAACATCCAATACCCTAATCCATTAGCCCATATTAGAAAAATAGACTCCAATCCCTTAACCAGGGTTAAATTACATATTTTTAGAAAATTCCCCAAAATAGGCAAAAACAACCAAAAGGATCCGAAAGGGATCATCATACGTAGCACTATCAGGAGCACCTCCCCTCCACACATACCTATAAAGAATATAACATATACCCAACATTCTCCCACTTGTTGTTTTATTTGCATAGAAATGAGTCATGTACTCATAAATTCATAGGTTCAAGGCATCAATTCCTATAGATTCTCTACACCAAGAGAACTTCTCTGTACTGATAGAATTTATTAATGAGTCTACAACGTTTTTCAAGGTGTCAACCTTCTCCAACAACACCTTCTTGCCTTCAACCATATCTATCATAAAGTGACATTGCACATCAATATTCTTTGTCTTAGCATGATAAGCAAGGTTCTTTGCCAAGAAGATTGGAATTTGGCTATCGCATTCTAACCTTACAACTTTCTATATAAACCCAATACTTGAACAAAATCTCTGCAACCATATTGCTTCTTTGTTGTCATGTGTGGCTGCCATGTATTCAACTTCTGTAGTTGAGAATGCAACGACATCCTATCTCTTTCTCATCCAACTGATAACTCCTCCAAATAGGTTAAACACATACCCATTTGTAGATCTTCTACAATCAATATCTCCAGCTCAGTTTGCATCAACAAATCCATGTACATCTATTACTCTATCTGTTCTAGGTCTTCCTTGGTAGAATATTGCATAATATGTGGTGCCACACAAGTATTTGAATACCCTCTTTACAATTTTCTAATGCTCTTTCATGGCTTTGGCATATATCTGCTCAAAACTCCCACTGCATGAGCAATGGTTGGTCTAATACAGACCATTGCATACATCAAACTTCTTACCAGACTGACATATGCAACCCGTGACATATATTATTCCTATTCATGTTTCTTGGGATACTACTCTACAGATAACTTTACACCTACATGAATAGGAACCTTGATCGACTTACTTTCTTGCATGTTAAATCTCTATAGTACCGTCTCGACATAATTTCTTTTATTTAACCATATCTTCATGTTTGCACAATCTCTTCTTGTATCCATTCCCAGAATGAATTTTGCATCACTAACATCCTTCATGTCACATTTGGAGGACACCTAAAGGCTTCACTTCCTTTATAACATATTTGTTGTTCCCAATCAACAACGTGTCATCAACATACAATACTATGTTAATGACGTGATCACCAATTTGTTTGGAGTATACAAAGTGATCAACCTTGCTTCTTATAAACTCCAATCCAAGTACATATGTGTTAAAATTTTGGTACCACGTCCTTGGAGATTGTTTTAGACCGTAAAGGGAGTTCTTTGGTTTACATGCTGACTCTTTCTTTCCCTTTACTGTGAACCCTTCTGGTTGCTTCATGTAGATTTCTTCTTCAAGATATCCATGTAAGAATGTTGTCTTCACAACCATCTTCTCTACTTCAAAATCAAAAGCAACAGCAATAGCAAGAAGAAATATAATGGAAGTTAATTTTGTAACTTGAGAAAATATTTCACCAAAATCAATTCCCTCTACCTAAGAGTATCCCTTTTCTACCAAGCGGGATTTGTACTTCTTCACTTTACCCTCTGCATTCAACCTCTTTTTAAACAACCATTTGATCGCAACAAATTTTCTTCCAACTGGTAATTGGACTAGATCCCAAGATTCATTTTTGTCCAGAGCATCCATTTCTTCAACCATGGCCTTCTTCCAAAGATCATAATCTTCTAAATCAACAACTTCCTTCACATTTCTAGGATCATCATCAGTAATATACAAAGCAAAATGAGAGTGAAAATCAGCAGGGGAATACCTTTTTGGTTTCCTTCTTTATCGAGATGATCTCCTCGAAATTGGGGTATGAGGTTCTTCTTCTCCTTATTAAACTTCTTCTGTTGAGTCAGATTCTTCACCTTCTAACTCAAATTCAATATTCTTTGGTTCCTTTTCCATTGGAGCCACTTCTTGTCTAGGGACTTCTTTTGTCTCTCTAAACACAACATCTCGATTGTAAATAGTATTGTTAGTTACATGATTACAAACCTTATAAAATTTTATGTCATGTTTATATCCAATAAAGATACATGTTTTATCTTTTTTATCCAACTTGATCCCCTTCTCCTTTGGGACATGTACATAAAGCATCACAACCAAAAAAAATTAGATGCTTAATAAAGGGTTCCTTACCAGTCCATACCTCTTGTGGATTTTTGTCAACCAATGCTGGTGTGGGTCATCGATTTACCAAATAACATGATGTCTCCACCGCCTCTACCCAAAAATTTTGTCATATCCCAACATTTTTTAGCATGCTTCTTGCCTTTTCCATCAACATCCTATTCATCATCTTGACAACTCCATTATGTTGAGTTGTGTATGGAGTATTCTTCTTCCTTTCTATACCACAATTCTTACATAAGTCCTCAAATTCATTCCTGCTGTACTCTCCACCATTATCTGTCCTTGACATTTTTATTTTCTTTTCTGACTTAGTTTTACAAGAGCCTTAAATTCGTTAAACTTAGCAAATACTTCATATTTCTTTTGAAGGAAATAAATCCACGTGTTCCTTGAGAAATCATCTATAAATGAAACATAACACACAAATATACCTAATGATGGAACATGCACATGTCCAAATACATCATTGTGTACTAACTCTATAATTCCCTTTTCTCTTGTATAACCATATGAAATTCTTACTAGATTATGTTTTCCATATATGCAATGTTCACAAAAATCAAAATCCAAAGTGCAATCTGTCATACCTTCAACCATACCTTTACCTTGTAATGCTCGAAGCCCCTTTTCTCTGATATTCCCCAATCTTTGATGCCATAGAATTTCCATTCCTCCTAATTTAGTTAGGGTTCTATCATATTTACCTCCTTGCTCAATCACAAAAGAACTATTACATTCGTCAATGATGGTTTTTCCTAATAGTTTGTACATATTTTCATACCAAACTCCCCTCATCAATACCATTGATCCTCAAACCATTTTGCAACCACCATCTCCACACACAGTCTTTACACCTGCAACATCATCCATCTTTCCAATTGATATCAAGTTTCTTTCTAGAGTTGGAGTGTGTAGCACTCCAAGTAGAGTTCTAATCCTTCCATGTTTGATTTTCATCTTGAATCTACCACGACTGATGATAATGGATGGTGAATCATCTCCCAAGTGCACATCTCCTCCATTGTACTTTTCATAATCATAGAACCACTCCCTATGGGGGGTCATATGACATGATGCACTTGAGTCAATCAACCATATATCACGTTATGAATGATTACTAGTGGAAGATAGGTACACATTCCCTCATTCTTCTGAGGAGGTCTTTACCTCTGTGGAAGGGATATCTTCATATCTCTTTGCTTTCTCAACATTCTTAGATCTGGAATCCTTTTTATAGTTCCCAAATTTCTTGCATTTCCAATACTTCCTTATTCCTTTTCCTGGGAATTTAGATCTACCCTTAGATTTAGATCTCCTCCCATGTCCCTTATTTTTCTTTCTCTCTTGGGGGTGACCTCTCACAGACAAGGAATCCATTCTATGATTATCCATGGTTTTTCGCCTCATCTATTTTGATAGTAGGGATGATACTATTTCATCAAATTTTAAGGTCGCTTGACTAGCACTACCTATTACAACAATTAGGTTGTCTCGAGAAACTGGAAAATAACACAATAATGTAATACAATTATCTTCTTCAATCATTTGAATTCCAACAGAGGTTATCTGACTTACCAAAGTATTGTAGACATTCAGATGTTCTATCGATGTGTCATTTTCATCCATTTTGAGATGAAACAATTTATTTTGTATAAATAACTTGTTCACAAGGTATTTTGATTAATACAAACTCCCTAGTTTCCCCCAAATATTTACCACACCATATTCACCAAATACGTTCTACAATACAGATTCTGATAAGCATAATCGTATCGTACTCCTCGCCCTTCTTTCCAATTTATCTCAATCATATTTCAACACTGCAGTGAGTTTCGTATATGGATGCACAACAATCCAATGTTCCCAATATATAAGAAGATCCTCCATTTTAAGCTTCCATAGATCAAAATTTTGGTCGTTAAATTTCTCAATATCAATTCTTGAACTGCTCGCCTTTATCTTTCGATGCACAAATCAATGATGCAAATATCCCATTGAACCCAGGTTTATCACATACCCAAGATCTATCAACTACGTCGAACCCTTAATAACAAAGGCGTCCCCCTAAGGCCAAAAATCGAGCTCTGATACCACATGTAAGTTTTAAACTTGTGCAGAGAAGCAATGCATACAGATCTTTTTAAGCGAAACAAAGATTACAACACAACATTCACACATACCCAACATTCTCCCATTTGTTGTTTTCTTTGCATAACAATAAGTCATGTACTCATAAATTCATAGGTTCAAGGAATCAATGCACATAGATTCTCTACACGAAGAGAACCTCTCTGTACTGACATACTTTGTTCTATGAAACCATATTTTCTTCAAAATATGTGCTATGATGCCATTTGTCATCGCCATTGGAGTTTCCTGCAAAAAATGTTCCCATTTTCTCATTTTCGCAACTCGAAGGAGCATGTGGGATCGACATGTATCAACCGCAAGGGCTTGACCAACTTACATCTACTACATCTAGACTATGCCTCGTCATTCAAGGTCTTTCCATAAATTCACCTTGAGTTGCAAACTATTAGATCACACAAGTCCTACTCAACTTATTCATCCAACAATCACTTGCATCATAATAGTTCAACATTTAACCAATTATATATTTAAGCATTATGCATGAACATCACAATACATGTATCCAACAATATGTACCAAGAGACAATGAATGCACAAGGAACCAAAACATACTATGAATAATGCTACATAGAGTAGAATATACAACAAAGGAATGCACCCAAACTGATAAACACTCAGTTACAAATGCACAAAATAGATTCAACACAATTCCTATACAAATATATCGCTACTCAAGTAACGCTGCCAAGGCTCCCTTCACTGTCAACGTATCCAACGCCTTCTATGTCTGTGAAAATTCCTAAGAACATGTTCTACCTTCTTCATTATGCCAAACAATTCTGCATGCTTCAGAACTCTCCCCATAACTAAGTGCACCCTACTTTCCTGACTACGTCTGCTACACAGTGGAGAAGTGCACCCAAGTGAGTCAAGAAAGCGTGTTCCTGACTACCCCTAGAACGCTACGCATTTCCTTCCTTATTGCAAGCTCAAGTACGCCCTACCTATAACTACCTTCACACAAGCTCTCTCTCCACCAATATGTAGTTGTACAAGCACACTAGAAAAATCCATCTCTTCACTTGTTCGAATGACTCCCCCTTGCTTTTCACTTGCACCCAAATTGTATATATATGGTGCACCCTTGCCAAGGTATGCACTCAAGCCCTTGTGTTATTTTTCCAAGTGCATGCCCAAGCTGACACACAATTCTCTTACAAATGGACAATGTGCTCCGCAAGTACAAGTGTCAACTTCGCAAGATGACCCAACAAATGGGTGCTTTGGGTCCATGCCCAACCCAACACGCCCCCAAGTCTCGTGCATTATGTTAGAGTTTGTACTTTAATTCAAATATATTATATCTTTAATATAATGTACTACGATCACTGAAAGATAGACAAGCACAACATAAAAGATGGACACACATATTTTATCCTGGAAACCCAAAAGGGAGAAAACCCAGCAACTTCTTTAGTATAGATTAGTCACTTAGTACAATGTCAGACAAAGATTGAAAACCCAAAGATAAGATGTCTTATGTTGCTTCTCCTTATTCTTCACCAGTGAACTTGTCTTTCTCTTCCTTGGAGCGAACTTACTTGAGCTTGTAGTGTGTCCAAATGAGGGAGAGTGCCTCCCTATTTATACTGATCATGTGTGTGACCTTTTGGTCCAGTAGGTCCGACTTCTAGACCCAACTAGGATGACTTGTCCTTATGGGAGACCAAAAATACATTTTACAATATTCTTTTAGGGATTATTTCCCCGACTTACAATGGAGGTTTTACCTCGACTCTTACATGACCAATTACATTAATGACACCTTCTGATTGGAGGGAAAACATCCCTGAAAGGAGGTATAATAAAAGTACAAAAAAATATAATAATAATATGATGAAGAGTATCTTCCGAAGTTATATTTACAACAACACTCCCTCTTAAAAAGGAAAGTATTCTTCTGACCCGGTCATCACCACAATTGGACACAATCTCTTAACACCATCATTACTATGGATCATCGTCGCTTGATCATCATCACTGGATCATCACCACTCTAGATCATCATCACGATTGCAACAACTATCATCTCATCGACCATTGACTAGTGACATCTCTCAAATCTATACGTCATTAGAAGTTCTATAGATCCAACCCAATTTCATATTGGATGTAGGCATAGATACCATCTAGGGATTCATCAACATATTTTTACAGCTTCAACCCTTTTTCATGTTGGATGTACCGCGTATAGTGATAGTTCATTTTCATACTGGATGTACCTTGCAGTTCCAGTCCTATTTCATACTGGATGCATATCTCTGTTGTGTTAGTCTTGTTTCATACTAAATTCCTTCGTAGGGTCAGTCATGTTTCATACTGAATGTGAATCTCTACAGTGCCATTTGTTTTCATACTGGATGCTTTCACAGGGTCAGATATGTTTCATACTGAATTCCTATCTATGCAATGCCAGTCCTTTTTCATACTAGATGCCTTCGCAGGGCCAGTCCTGTTTCAAATGGAATGCGGATCTATGCAATCCTCGTCCTTTTTCATGTTGGATGTCTTCGTAGGGTCATTTTTTATTCATACTAAATGCATAGCTATGTAGTGCCAGTCCTTCTTCATACTGGACTCCTTCATAGGTTCGGTCATGTTTCATACTGAATGCATATCTTTACAGTGCTAGTCCTTTTTTCATACTGGATGCCTTCAGTACAGGATCAATTGTGTTTCATACCGAATGCATATCTTTGTAGCGTTAGTCCTTTTTCATATTGGATGCCTCTGGAGTGCAAGTCTTGTTTCATATTGAATGCAGATATATGTGGTGCTGGTCCTTTTTCATATTGGATGCAGACCAAGAACCATCTAGGAATTCATAGAGCCAATCCTTTTTCATACTGGATGTGTCTCTCTACAGGTTCAATCCAATTTCATACTGAATGCAGTCCTAACACCATATGGGAATTTCTTATCCCAAAGGACACTGATCTGCACAAATCCAAGCTTCCCTGAAGTACTCAGACTTCACTATCACCATAGGTTTGGTTAGAACATCGATTGTATTCTCATCCATATCCACAAAATGCCCCTCTTTGAACCATATCCCGGATATAGTGATATCATATCTCGATGGGCTCCGAATTTTCATGAAATACAAAAGTAATATCTAACTCAACATCAAAATTTCCTACAAGTAGCTTCCTAAGCTACACTTCCTCACAACTTGTTGAACAAGATGCAATATAATCTTCCTTGGCTGTACTTAGTGCTACGCTCGTCTTATTCTTGTTGAACCAAGAAGTCACACCAGAACTCAAGATGAAGCAACACCCTCAAGTGCTCTTCCTATCTGTGGAACTACCATCCCAATAGGAGTCAACATATCCCTGCAAGAAAATCCTATGATCTCTCACATACTTGAGGCCATACTCAATCATACCCTCCAGGTACCTCAGCACGTGCTTTGTCGCAACCTTGTGAACACGTCTCAGACCCACCATGTATTGGCACAAGGTGTTCTCCACAAAGAATATATGCAACCTCGTGTTCGTCAAGTGCATAAAAAAATCGATCATTTTCCTATAAATTTTTACATAAACTATCTGTGAAGTAGGATCACACAAAAAATTCAAGTTCGATGCAAATGGTGTAGCCTCACAATCCAACAACTCGAATCTCTTCAAAATATCAACCTTGGGTAAGGAAAATATCCTCTAGATTCTTCCACACACAAGAATCATGTCAAGATTCCCAAACTTTGAGATCTTCTATAGTCACTCCCTCTGAAGTGGAGCACCATCCTCCCTCTGCATCATTGTACTCTCTACATCGGGACATTGGAGTGACAGGTAGCTTTCTCTACTATTGATCTTCTGTGTATCCATCTATGTTATCTTTCAAGGTTATTGGATACCAAGATCCTCCATCTCAAACTTTGTTGAGTGTTCCTATTGCACCCATCTATGAGCTTCTCATCCTTTGTAGGCTTCCATCTTCAACCTTGTAGCAAGGGTTGAGGTATTCATCACTCTAGGTGATCCTCAAGCTTCTCATGTAACTATATGTGCTATTCCATGGGTGCCTTATGAGCTCATACAAATCCTTCTGCGCACATGTGGTTCTCTGCTTAATATGCATTTCTACATCACTAGAAAAGTGTGTCTGATCAATGGAACATGTCTCACCATCATCTACTACCTCTTTCTGAGAGAAACCACGAACCTTGCTTTGTATATATATATGTTTCCATCTGTTGCATGCTTGATCTTATAGATCCACATGGAAGACACTACAGACTTCCCTTTAAGTCTCGAAATTGCATCATGGACATCATTCTCCATGATCAAACGGTACTCTTCGATCATAGCCTCCTTTAATTTCTTCTCGGTTGCTTCTTCATAGATGGAAGGATATGCATCAATGATGTCACACAACAGTGCCACATAACTAAAGTGTGTTCGAGGCCTATTGCTTTTTTTGGAAATCCCATCTGGAGAACCATACTTTTATTCATATTGGATGATCTCTCATGCCTAAGATGGTATTCTCTTGTGGGTGTTTGCCTCTTAAGGTGGATTTACAGTTCTCTGTGGCTCGTTCATATCATGATTCTCATATTATTCTGAAGCTCTTTCTTCCATCATGGTGCCACTGAAACTGGGAGCTTCAAGTTCCTCTCCATTTTTTTTATGTGGGAGTGACTATTCTTTGAGTCTTATGAATAAATCGTCATCACTTGTTCTTTGGAACAAGTATTATCCTTATTTTCTTGTAAGTGATTTTACACGATCTTTCCTACAAGCCAAATTCAGTTGCATGATTAGAAATATTTCATTTTTTTTCAAAACATAGTGACAAATTCTTATGCATAAAGACATATGTCACACATTCATGAAACTATTTTAGTGAATGTAATATTTGTCCATTCTCGTATACATACGGTAATTTTCTAGATGCCTTCTATTTCTACCAGGTCACTATTAAAGAGTGTGTGACTATTCCCAACATGTCATCAAAGAGGTTTCAATCTAGATAAGTAGCAATGGAATGTTGTACCATAGGCTACTTACACATCACATGCATGCAGTAGTGTACTATTCATGAATGCAAACATTTTGGCATGCATAATCTATTTTAGGAATATAAATATATAAACAATAGCATATGACAATTCAATACTTATCTTTGCTTGTTTGGTGGGTGGACTACCTCTTGATCCTTGTCTCCTTGCAAGAATAATTGGAGTCTCTAATAGTGTGCTTTTCTCCATCATCTGATTTTGAGGACCTATGTTTGTCTTGCTCATGCTGAGCAAGTCTTCTATATGATAGATCACATGGGACTGTGTATTGGTTATGAATATGAGTTTCCCTTCTTCATTCACAACTACATCCTTGGAATCCAAATACTGCGATGGATAAGAGGTTCTTCTTCATCATGGGTTGAATCCTTTTGGATTAAAGTACATATTCCTCATCACTTGAAGAACCTTCTTTTGTTCTTTTCCTTTCTGGTTCATCCTCTTCAGTAATGTGAGCATGATGCCTCTTCTTGTTTATCCTAGTGGATCCTTTGTTTCTAGGTAAATCTTTTGCAAAGTGAACTTTCTCATCACATGTGAAACATCTAATATTGGAGTAGTCCTTTTGAGGTCTATGATTCTTCTGGAATCTCTTGGACCTTCTGTGAGGGTGATTCTCCCTCTTTCATTCATTCTTCTTTCCCTGAGTTGTTAGAGCTTGATCATCACTTGCTCCCATCTTCTCTTCTCTTGATACTAATCGAGCTTCTTCTTGAGTGCATTCCTCCCATAGTCTGTTGAACTTGATTAGTTTCTTTCTGCCGCATATCCCTTGAATAAATGAGTCCCATGACCTTGGAATTCCATTCAAGGTAGTCATCGTGATCTCTCCTTCTTCAATATTTTATTCAATGGTCTCTAGTTGCTCCTTGATCTGAGAAACCCTAGTGAAGTAGGAATGAATGATTTCTGAATGTTGGATCTTCACATTCTTGAGTTGATTCCTCCTAGTGGTGCATAGAGTTGAAGTTTTGAACATAAATGCTTGTTCACTTGTGTTTTCAAGATTTATTTCCATAATATTTGCTAAGTTTATTATGTTTGTGTATTTTACCTTAACAAGTGTTCTTTACCTCAATGAACCTTTTAAGGGCTCTTTACAATTCTCTTATTTTAGTATGAAAACCTCCAACCCCAACCATTATGGTAATGAAATTTGGAAAGGAAGTGAGAGTGTAGACATTATTTTCGCTCCAGATTGTTGCACTTATAGACAAAAGCCTTATCAACGTACAACCCACAACCAGAGACAATCTCCTTAACATCAAAATTTGAAGTTTAAGGGAGAGCATAACCACTGTTGTTGCTCCCAATTAATTAGTTATCAAGGAAAAGACAATTTTCTAGATTGAACCCAAGATGGAGTCACAATCGTTTTCCCTCAGAATAAAGATTAGGATCCTGAGGTGAGGAGCCATCACAAATAAATAAATTTTCCTTTCCTTAGTAGTGTTCTAAGAGTGGGACAATATTGAAGCTTGCATGAACTTCAATGCAATATCTACTTCTTATTGATTTTGAGCCAAGCATTAAAGGTATGGGGAGTAAGTGGCATTCTCATTTAGAATCAAAGTGCCACTCATCATCCTAGTGGTTAAGTCAGAAAAGCTATCTATCATGTTGTTGAGATTTCTAAAGACATGGTAGCAAGTGACCTATCGCAACCTTTGTGTGAAGCAGTGAGCACACACTCTCTCAAATGTGTGTGGGCTCATCATATCTTGATGGAGGTTGAGCGTGGGGATGGGCGCACTTTACTTGCGAGGCACCTTACTGGCATGACAAGGTTCCCACTACCGGTTCAGTTGGTCTATAACATACTTGTGCAGACAAGGGCACAGCTTGTAGTAGTGAGTGGGAGTATGGCGGGAGCATGGTTCCCACACACCCCAAAAGATTAAGTGATAATGGTCTTGTGGAGACTTTATGGATGAATGTGTTTTTGTAAATGTAATTTTGGAATATATTCTTCATTGTATTATTTGTATTATTATTATTATATTTTATTGTACTTTTATTGTACCTCCTTTCATGGATGTTTCCCTCCAATCGAAAGGTGTCATTAATGTAATTGGTCATGTAAGAGTTGAGGTAAAACCTCCATTGTAATTCGGGGCAATAATCCCCAAAAGAATCCTGTAAAATGTATTTTTGGTCTCCCATAAGGACAAGTTGGCCCAATCAGGTTTAGAAGTCATCTCTGTTGGACCAAAAGGTCACACACATTATCAGTATAGATAGAGATGCACCATCCCTCATTTGGAAACAGTGCAAGTTCGCTCCAAGGAAGAGAAAGACAAGTTCACTAGTGAAGAAGAAGGAGAAGCAACATAAGACATCTTATCTTTGGGTTTTCTATCCTTGTTTGACATTGTACTAAGTGATGAATATGTATTGAAGAAATTTTTGGGTTCTCCTGTTTGGGTTTCCCAGAATAAAATCTGTGTGTCTATCTTTTATGTTGTGCTTGTCTATCTTTCAATGATCATAGTACATTATATTAAAGATCTAATATATTTGAATTAAAGTACAAACTCTAACATGGGTTCAGAGCCACTCTGAAAGAAGGCACTTTGCAGTTGCGGAAACTAGGGCTACAAAGTTCTAGCAATTTTCTCCATGAAATTTACAGAAAATAGGGCTTGGCAAACTTGCCTCAAGGAGGCCCATCTTTTGGTAGAGAAAGATTCCAGTTTAGAGAAGTTTCAATTTTGACCTAATCACTGTTGTCAAAGGAAACTAGGGCATCAAGTTTTTGGAGTATCCCTCCACAAATTTTGGAAAAGGACCTCACTAGAAAACTCGCCTCATGGAGGCATATCTTTTTATATTCATGAAATTATAAGATTCCAAGTTTGTAAAATTAGGGTTTCTCTATGAAACACTAGGTCAGCTAGATCTAGAATTAGCATGGGCATCTCAAATTGGTAATATCTATTTCATTGCTATTTCCATATGAGGTTCTCATATCAAGATCATGAATCGCAGCAAGGTTGAGGATAATCTTGAAAGAGCAAATAACTTCTGAGCATGGAAGTATATAATCTCTCTTATCCTAGAAGAGAATGATTTAGACAAATATGTCAACGAGGAGGTTCCAAAACCAGAGGGAGAAGAAGCAAAGGCAAACCACGAAAAGAACATGATAAGAGCAAAAAAGATTATTACAGACTCCAACAAGGACAACCTCAACCCTCATGTATCATCTTTGAATACTCCTAAAAATATTTTTAATGTCTTAATGCCTTGACCAAGCTCTTTAAAGGAAATAACATCAACTGGAAGATGAGCAAATTGAGGCAAATAGTAACTACGTTCTTTAGTTTTCTTCAATTTATGTATGATATGCAAAATATGTATGGTCTTAAAAGCGTTTATAAGTATCTATACTACCGTGTCAAATGGATGTAGCTTGGGTGGTTGGGAGGAATGAATGTTACCCTCCCCACCCAGGTTCTACTCTTGTAACTGACATGATGCTCTTGTGGAGCCCTTCGTAATAAATGGTGAACCACATTTGAAAAAAAGTATCTATACTACCAAAAAAGGTGGAAACATTTCAACAATGTCAACCATCCTATATTTTGATACACAACTCTGCATAGAATATCTTAAAAGCTGTATGTAGTTAATGATGTAACAACCCTGTATCTAATAAAGACAGCTTTATGAATATAATAAATATAATATTAAAAAAATGCATTATTAAAAAACGAATTAAAGACCACGAATTAAAGACCACACCGCAACTGGAAAAAACAAACTGATTCCGGCTAACACTATCGTGTAGTTGCATGGGAAATTACGCCACCCGACGCAGAAGCATTCAGAAGACTAAAAATAGGGTCTATTTTACCTAATGTAGCAGTAGTTTCTGTCCATACTGAACTTCAATGCATGCTCATACTGATTAATAATATATTTGGGGATGCGTGCGGATGGCATCCTGAGTGGCGATCACCATACTGTTATGCCAGGCTTGGAAAGAGCAGTAATTTAGACTCTGCCTCCCCACGAGACACTTATACAATAACAAAGAATAATGCAATATACCGTCTTGAATCATGTCAGGTATGACTGACAATGAGTTGGGGATTCATAAATGTAAAATGAATAAAGGTTATACATTAAACATAAAGTCCAAAGTCCAAAGTCAAATTGGATAACAGTCCCTCAAAATTTTGGGACCAAATTCAATTTCTACCAACAAAATTTAGTGCGAATGAAACGGATTGAATGCGGCTCCTCCCACTCCAGTCTAAATCATAAGGACAGGACAAATCACTGTAATCAGATTTTTTTTTTAACATATAGTAAATGCCTAAACTCGATATTTCATTTAAGAAATCAAAGTATACAAAACATATCGGACTGATAACAAATGCAACTGCTACTATCAGACTGCCTCAAAGCACTGCTACAAGAATGCTACATAACAGGCTGCCTCAAAAGCCAATGCTGGACAACTATCTGACAGAAAACACTGTAACCTGAAATATATGACATAAGTAGGTACTAGGTATTCATAATTCTGGCAAGGTATGAAAAAAACTGAACATTAAACACGACTCACAGAAATAAAATGGATATTATATCATACATGCTGCTTATAAAACTTTGAATTTGCTCCGAACTGTTGCGGTTTAATTATCTTGCCCGTAGTTTTGCTACGGTGAAGTTAAATCCCATGTAAGAAAACACTAATTGAATTAGAAATGGAATAAGAATTTCGCATTTCGGATCTTTTGGGTATATATATATATATATATATATATATATATATAGCATTCAATCCATCTCAGATTTTGCATATATGCTATTTCATATATATATAGNATCTTTTGGGTACATATATATATATATATATATATATATATATATAGCATTCAATCCATCTCAGATTTTGCATATATGCTATTTCATATATATATAGATAGATATTTTCTTAACAGTGAGATCATCTCCAAGTAATTCTTGGTTAAATGTTGGACAGAGCTTCCAAACCTCTTTAAGCAATTCTAGGCTAAATGTTGGACAGGGCTTTCACCTAGAGTACTGTTTCCATGGCCTTAGTACAGGAATTTGTGCAGCACTGTTCTACTAACACCTCCCAGAGTCTAAACTTGACTTCCTAGAGTCAACCATCAGACCTCACCGCTGGCTCCTGCCCTCAACTCCAAAATATACTATTTCACATATATATATATATATATATATATATTTTAACAATGAGTCCATTGTTCACTGGGTCACATAAATACCAAGCTTATTAGTTGAAACTAACCTTAATGTTAACCAAAACATAATCAACTAAAGTACAACCACCACCACAATTGTACATAACTAAAACATAAGCAACTAAAATACAACCAACAGCGCAATTAAATACAACCAACACACTTTTCTGGGGTGCAGTTATCCAATGCTAAATGCTTGGTGCGACGAAATGGACTCGTCCAGGCTTCAAATTTGAAGCCTTCAGAGCCCTTCAAAGGCCATTTTAAAAGTCATAGAAGGCCACAAGGAATTTTACCATGCAAAAAAAAATTAGTTTCATTTCCAACACTTCAACAATGAAATTGAGTAAGCCTTGGTAAATTTGCAACAAAAGGGCAGCTACAAAATTTGCCTATCCAGGGATTCAGTGGACTATGGGAGACTCGGGACTCAGAGTCTTCCCAAGTGCCCTTGAATAGTCGGATCATGGATGAGGATCTCAGTCCCAATCGACACGGACCATGGTGAGCCACTAGGCTACCTAATGCCAAGTTCAAGTCGGTGAGTCAGGATTGTGATTCCCGATTCAATGTTCACTTTCAAAGCATTTAATGGCATTAGCATGCATTACTGATTCACCAACTTCATTAAATCTTGGTATGAGATGATGCCACCTGCCAACTTGATTTTCCATCTGTCATCTTATTGTTTACCGAGTCACGTGATCTCACAACTTACAAGTCACTTGAGTATTTGAGTATATGATGTGAAATTAAATACTCATATGAGTCATATCTATGGATGGTGAATTGATTTGATAACCCTCCACTGTCAAGGCTTCGTAAGGAAAAACTAATGGTGTTGTTTTTTGGGTTACAAATTACAAGTTGCAATTTACAATGCATTGAGCAATCTTTGCTAGATTTGAACCTAACCTGGTCCAATGCAGGGTATGTAAGTTTCCAGACCAGGGTTTCACCCAATGCTAGACATTTCTATTATGACCACCACAATGCTGGGATGACGGATCTTTGGTAGTAGGCTAGCAGCACGCCGCCCTTTGTTTGTGCTCATGAATCATATCCTATACTAGTTAGTCCAGGATTCTAGGATTTATTCCAATTTCCATTCATTTACTAGGGTCAGAATCATTTGAATCGGCACTCCTAGTCTCCCACGGTCCACCTAGGCTGCTTAGTCTACCTGTCTCATCGGAGGAAGGGGGTTAGGCAGTAGAGACAAAGACAACTGGAATGGAGGGCCAAGAAAAGAGAATGGTTGTACAATATGCATATAGTCATCTCTAAAAGAAACGAAAGAGTTTGTCATATACCTAACTGAATATTATCATTACTTAATTTGTTGGGATGTTTACACGGTAACTCTTGCACCCGAGTTGTTTATGAGGATTTCCTATGTCTACAATGACTATGATTTAGAGAGGCTTGTTCCCATCATTATAGCACCAGTGGGTTCTCCTGCAAATATTGCTATTATGTCTCCCTCCTCACTCACCTCACCTTTTGACTTGATTCCTCTTCTTCTTCTTCCTCACATGGGCTCTCTGATCTACGCCCTAAGCGCCCTCATAACGAAAAATGATCTCTGAAAGTCTCTGGAAACCTCGGTCAAACAATACCCAATTTTCCCTCACCTACACAGATATATCTATGTTATGTAGAAGCAATTATAAAATGATTTTTTTTGTAATCATGTGAAATACACAAACATGCATTCGCCTACCTCGGGCAAGGTAAACCAACTCAAGAGCACCAAGATATTGTGGAATTGAGAGGGCGTTGCTTCCAATCGTCTTTCTGTAGAAGGAAACGGTTGCACACTCTAATTCCTCGTTGTCTTCTGTTGTGGGCCACTCGAAGGTTCCACCTTTTTCACAGGTAGGAGCAAGAGAAGCAAAGGTAGAACGTTGGGTAGGCTGGATTGAGATTCCCCGAACTTAAGGAGATTGGTGAAGTGTGTGAAAAAAAAATATTTTGGATTTACGAGTATAGGACAGTCGAAGGCCGGGACTCAGACTCTCAACTCTCCAATTCTATGCTTCAGTGTCTCCCTAATTTCTATTTCCGCCAGAAGATTATGCAGAGCTAAGCTGTCGACTTGGTTGTCGTGAATTTACAGGTATGTATAGCATTTTACACTCGTGTAACATTTTACATGTGGATAAAAGTTAAATGTGTTTCTTGTTGGAGTTCCTTTTGGTTCTATAAATATAAGGGTTTAAAATTTCTCCATCCAAAATGTTGTTTGAAATTTGCAATGTATTATGCGATTGCGTTTCCGCTAGACTAAGTCTCGAATACTCAATATATGTAACCTTAAAAAACCCAGTATTTAAATGAAATCAAAACCAAAATAATGTATACTTTTCATAGTCTAGGACCACAACTTCGTTTTGGTGGAGGAGCAAGAAGAAAGAGCCTTGTATTTGAGTTCCAAATCTGTCAATGTCATTTATCTGCCGTGAATTGTAAGCATTAGGTTGAAAGAAAGAACAATATTTGAATATAAGTGTTTGAATTGTTCCCATTTCCTTAATGAAATCCAATAGTTGAAAGGGTAAAATATTTAACAACCAACACTGTAAATGTTGTAGACTTGACCCCTTCATTTTCCTGTCAGCCTTCTAATAATGGAAACAAGAAGTACAAATTGTCTACCAATATATCTAAACAAAGGAATCCCTCGACGGATGTTCATGAATGAGGGACTGGGAGTGCAATGATCTAGCGAAGAAAATGATTTCAACATCCTCATTGTCGCAAACCTACCAAACGTGTGTTTATGATTCATCTTCCTTGTTGACTTTGGTAGAAACTAGACACCCAACTTGTAGTGATATTTGTTGGAGACTTTAAAGTTCTTCCTTATAGTGGACTAATAAATACTTAACCTTCTGGATAGGGCTGATAAACTCAATATAGATGGGAGGGACTATCCATAATCTACCTAAAATTGGGGATTTTGTTTGATCACTTTGAATTGGGGTATAAACTAGATATACATTGGAGGGACTATACATAATCCATCTAAAATTGGGGCCTTTGTTTGATCACTTTGATTTGAGCACGTGGGGAGGACATGATTCAATTCTAAAAATAACTCCTGAATTTAGGGTTAATAAAAAAGTTCCTCCGTGAAAGCATTAGGTATTACATTCTGGGGTTTTTCTTTTAGGTAGGCCCAATCACACTTTTACCAATTTTAGGTAGGCCCAATCACACTTGACCAATAGAGCCACCATCAAGTTGAATCAATCCTCTATTCAAAGGTCTTTCCAAATTCCAATGCCTTATTTTATCAATGACCTAACAACCAAGTATTTCTTATTGTCATTTTTTTCTTATACACTGTTTTTAATAAATAATAAAATTTCTCACAACCCTTCAAAGTGAAATTGGACCATACCCTTCAAATTTGATCCTGGACTCATCGAAACAATCTGTCATAACCAGCCATAAAGAGTTTGGTGGCATAATCGTTACCTAACAAATAGCCTCCGCACATAAAGAGTTTGGTGGCATAATCGCACAGATAGCCTCCGCACATAAAGAGTTTGGTCGTTACCTCACATGACACTTGGCACATAAAGAGTTTGGTGGCATAATCGTTACCTCACAGATAGCCCCGCACATGACATTTGGTGCCTGCGCACATGACACTTGGTGCGGCGATAGCCCGCCCATAACCCTCTGGCAGAAAGTACATCGGATAAAGTGTCTCTGTATATAAATTTTGCATTAAAATTACACAAGTTAAGTGACCGGATTCATGATTCATTCAAGCAAATAGACATAAAAGTGCACAAGTGGTGGCCGGATTCAGTCAAACAATACACAGAAAAGTTCCTTCGAGCTCAATGCGCAAACCAGGCTTTAAGCTACGATGACATCATGATAATATGAGCTATGGGAGGGCTTTTATTGATGCATGTGCGAAGTCTTGCATAGATTGGGCAGATTGGGCGGGCTCTCACTGTACCAAGTTTTCTTGGGAAGCCTAATTACTATTTACGGTTTAGACGGCTCCCAGCGCGCTTTCCACCATCATGTGCGAAGGCTATTCACGATAATAAAGGGCAAGCACCTAGTTCATTCCTTCACTCTTGTTATTGAAAGCCAAGCAAGCAACTTAGTTCATTCCTTCACTCTTGTTATTGAAGGGCAAGCAAGCACTTATTTCATCATTATCTTACACTCTTGCTGTTTTCTTAGGCTTGCTTCCAGCAACTACAGGCTTGTTTCTATTCTATTCCTTAGAAAGCTCGCCCAGGCCAATTGCTAAATCGGAGAGTGACGGCGATGGAGGATCTGAGAAAGTGCAGGGCGAATTACGTGCCTCTCTCACCCTTGACCTTTCTCCATAGAGCAGCAGTGGTGTATGCGAATCGGGCTTCCATAATCTATGATCAAGGAGGCCTTCGCTTTACATGGGCCGAGACATCGGAGCGTTGCAAACGTGTGGCGTGGTCTCTTGTCAATCGTCTCAAAATACAGAAAGGGGAAGTGGTCTCAGTCTTGGCTCCCAATGTTCCTGCTCTTTACGAGGCGCATTTCGCAGTTCCAATGGCCGGAGCTGTTCTCAACACCATCAATTCTCGCCTCAACGCTCGCAATGTGGCCACCATTCTTGCCCACTCCCGCGCCAAGCTCTTGCTGGTCGACTATCAATTGCTCTCCCTCGCCAAGAACGCTCTCGCCCTCCTTGAATCGCCTGTCATCGTTCCTCGTTTGATCCTCATACATGATCACGATGACGGCCTTGCAGCTGCTGCTCACATTACTCGACTAGTTAATCAAGTTGGTGTGGGAATCAGCGGCACTTACGAGGAGCTGGTTCGAGGCGGGGATCCGCTTTTCGAGCCTGTAAAGCCTGCGGACGAATGGGAGGCGATTGCACTGAATTACACGTCGGGAACGACATCGGCACCTAAAGGAGTGGTGTACAGCCACAGAGGAGCATACCTGAGTAGCTTGTCTATTCTGCTTCTCTGGGAAATGGGAAGAGAGCCGGTGTACCTGTGGACGCTCCCCATGTTCCACTGTAATGGCTGGACATTCACTTGGGCCGTTGCAGCCAGAGGTGGAACCAACGTCTGTATTCGCAACACGTCTGCCGAAGAGATATACGGAGCCATAAGGCAGCATCATGTAACTCATCTCTGCTGTGCGCCTATTGTCTTCAACATCCTCCTTGATCACCCTGCACAATCGCAGCCCTTGCAGAGAAGAGTTGAGATTCTCACCGGAGGAGCGCCTCCTCCTCCCTCGATTCTGTGTAAGATGGAAGACATGGGCTTCCTGGTAACACATGCTTACGGCCTCACCGAAGCCACTGGTCCCGCTCTCGCCTGCGAGTGGAAGAGCGAATGGGACGATGCTCAAGTTTCCCCAGCCCAACGAGGTGTCCTCAAAGGCCGTCAAGGAGTGGGCGTGTTGAGCCTAGAGGAAGTGGACGTGAAGAATCCGGTGAGCATGTCCAGCGTGCCAAGGGATGGAGAGAGTATGGGGGAAATCATGTTGAGAGGCAGCGGCATAATGAAGGGGTATCTCTATGACGCCCGGAGCACCGCCGAAGCCTTTGCTGGCGGGTGGTTCCACACTGGCGATGTTGGCGTTGTTCATCCGGACGGGTATGTGGAAATCAAGGATCGTTCAAAGGACGTCATAATCTCAGGTGGAGAAAACATCAGCAGTGTGGAGGTGGAGTCTGTGCTGTATAGCCACCCGCTCATCGCCGAGGCTGCCGTGGTTGCCATGCCCCATCCTCGGTGGGGCGAGACGCCATGCGCCTTTATCAAGAAGAAGGACAAGAGCATGATCATAAAACAAGAAGAGATCGTGTCGTTCTGCAGAGAGAAGCTCCCGCACTACATGGTTCCCAAGGCTGTGGTCTTCTTGACGGAGCTTCCAAAGACGTCCACAGGCAAAATGCAGAAAAACCTGCTGAGAGAGAAGGCCAAACATCTCTTCCCAACTTCAACAGCGGAAGTGCCTACCCGAGCTGTCGGCCGGACCAAGCCAGCAGCGGCATCGAAACAGCAAAATCGGCCACAGTTTGACAACGATCGCGTACACTATGTTGTAGCTGGAGCCCGGCTTTGATTAGAAGTTTCTCCCTAGTCAGGCACATACAATATTTTCCATAAAGGTTTAGCCCCAAGAATAATACAGGCCTCCACTGCGGTCAGCCTGATTATTATGAAATATGTAATCTGTTGATGTGAAAGAGATTTTCAATATTCAAATATAAATGAAATCATATATATGGAGTTATGTTAAGTTGGCATTTTCGAAGAGCTTTGAAACTAAATTTCTTTTCAATTAAAAACCATTCGCTATATTTCACTATCTGAACGTTTATCTGACTTTATTGAGAGCCATTTATCTCAGCAGCTGACTTGATGAGAGCCATTTGGTTGGGCAAATATATATTACCTCTTGAATTTTATCATTTTAACTTTGGGTATGGAATTCTTTTAACTTCACATTAAAAGATAAATTTCACCACTCTATCCATATTTTCAGATTTATACCTATTAAAATACTTTTTATGATTAATTTAATTTTATATTTTCTTAATTTAATCTGTGAATATTATAAAAATCTAATTATGTCTCCTCCTAATATTACAAGTATATATTTAATGTTTATCTTAATAATCTACATGATCTTAAAATCTCCAATTTTGGAAAAACCATCTATAAAAGATGGTTCATAAAAATTAGTTTATAAATAGTTCATTAAAGAGATGGTTGCTAAAATTAGTTCATAAAAGTACTTTAAAAATTCGTAAATAGTTCATTAAATATTTTTAAAGTACTTTAAAAATTCATAAATAGTTCATTAAATATTTTAAAAATTTTAGTTCATTAAATACTTTAAAAATTCATAAAAAAAAATTAGTTTATTAAATAGATGGTTCACAAAAATAATTTATAAAAGTACTTTATGTACTATTTATTCTCAATATTTTTAAAATTTTTATTATAAAATATTTTTTTCTACCATTTAAAATGAAATAAATATTTTTAAATTTAAAATATCATTTTAAGTTACCTCTATTTTAAGTCACCATAATATTTATTCACTGATTTCAAAAAAAAAATACTATTCATTGTTAATATTTTACTGTTTTCAAATTATTTATCACAAAATGTTTCTTCTATATTTTGATATAAAATGAATACTTTTAAATTTGAAATTTTATTTTAAGTTACATCTATTTTAAGTTATATCAATATTTATCCACTAGGTCTTACAAAAAAAATACAATATGACTAAACAACTTATAAAAATTTGAAAAAAAAAAACTTAAAAACTTAAATCACACAAACTTGGGTGCACCACTACTGGTGTCTCTTCCCTGCTTCTTATTCATTTAACTATCAATACACAATTTATTTTAACTACAATTTGTTTTATTTTAAATGAAACATTATTGAATTTAATTTTATGTTTCTTTTATTGAGTTTAATTATCAATACATAATTTATTTTAAGGACAATTTGTTTTATTCTAAATGGAACGTTATTGCAATTAATTTTAATTATCAATACATAGTTTATTTGAAGTGTAATTTATTCATTAAAATATTTTTTTATTCAATTTAATTATCAATATATAATTATTTTAATTACAATTTATTCATTAAAATAATATTATATTAGAAATACCTGGATGCGAGTGCCATTTGTCTAGTTGACAAAGTGGGGCACCTCGAGACGTTGGATGGCAATGTGGGCCCTCGTTATCCCCCCCGCGAGGCACTTGAAGCACATTCAATGCATTAAGGCTGTTACCTTGGCTCACGATGGAAGAAGGGTTCAACAGTTAATACCTCCGTCCAGCAATGTGCATTCGATCTTGTCGAGGGATGGAAGAGCCATTTCATAGTCACGTCTGGTGTTGGAAGAGCCACCCCGACATTAACTCCCCTTCGATGGCCTCTAAGCTTATTCGTGTGGCTGACATGATTAAGGTTTTTTATCGGGAAGCCCCTTGGCTCATTCTTTTGCTCTTTTGTTTCGTTAGCAAATATTCTTCCCTGTTCGGCTTTGGTCTGCCCACCTAGCTTTCTTCGAAGCATAGTCTTTACTCGCATCAACAGTCCGAACCTCAGGCTCTGGATATCAACAGAGACTCTTCCTAGCTTGGTTCTGGTTTGCCCACCTAGTTTTCTTTGAAGTTGAGTTTTCACATACACCAGCAGTCGAGACAACGAGCTTGGGTTAGTAAGGGCTCAAACATGAACCTGCATTAGTATCTTCGGCTCATCATGTCGCGTCAATGTGGTACCCCTCGCCATGGTAGCAATGGTCGCGGTTGTGCACAACACGACATGAGTTCGATGGTGGAAGAAGGTTATGAGACCGGTGTCTCCATGCCTGTGAGAGTCTTGATTGATGAATGGGAAGCACGCTTGGTTATCGAGCTCTTGGCTAAAGGAATAGGGGGCAACCATGTTCACTACTATTGGCTTATATTAAAAATATGATGGGAACTTTAATGGAGGAAATGGTCAGCAATAAGAACTATACATGTAGCTCAGTGCTCTCTGCGAAGACCAAACTGATTGAGTTGGACACCCAACTCAACAAGCATCCTTGACACAACTTCCGCTTGGAAACACTTAGCCATGGGGCTTTGCACTACATGCAATGCTGAAGGTGGTAGCGACAGTGTTACGAGGGGGCCATCCGTGTCACTGGATAGGAGCTCGATTCCAACGATGGCTACAATGATTAATGCACCATTCCTTGTGCCTTCCATTATCATGCCTTTGAGCAACAAGCGCATCACCAAAACTGAGGTACCTATTCGTAAATCTTCTCCCCTTCCAGGTAAGCAACCAGACAATAAGGCTGATGATGATTTCCAAGGGGGGTTTCCCCATCATAGAGGAGAATCCTACCCTTTAGCTTGTTGCTGATGAAGACCCAGAAGCTAGCTCGGCCCGCCACTGGTTCCACTTGCTATTTTCAGTTTCTCTGTTTTAATTTGCTTTTTAGACTACTATATAATGTGTATTTGAACAATATCAGTATAAATTTTGAGTCAAGTGTTTGGCCCCATCGATTGATGGATTTTTGTGCCATAATTTTGTAAAATATGTCCATAGTATTGACTCGCTGAGATGGTGACTCCTCTATTTCAGACCACCCCATAACTATATTTATGATGTAGTTTTTAATGTAACCTTTGTATCATTAGTTTAATACAATTACAAAAAAAATATTTATATTAAAAATAAAACATATTTTTTTTATAATAATTTATAATTTTTTTTTTATTTTATAATAAAAAAGTTAAACAAAATGAATATAATTTTAAATTTCGTTCATTTCACATACACGCTATTTGAATACTAATGGAATTGCCCAATTCTTAACCCTCTTGACATACAAAGATGAAACTCTTTAATCTAATCAAAATGTTATTCATAACCATATTGACATACATAGATGAAACCCTTTAATCTCATCAAAATGTTATTTCAGTAATGTGAATTGAGTAAAAAACAATGAATCGTGGTTATTATGTAACATGAATATAATCTTTTAAAATGTTTGAATATAAGATAAAATTCAACTTTTTATTTATAGAATCAAAATTTGATGGTACACTTGTCTCATCTTCTTCTTTAAATGAAAAAACATAGGTTATAATCCACCCCAAATCTCAAATAAAAACACTTATCGTCCTAATTATAAAAAAATTCTAAATCTACTAAGTATTAAAAAATTCTAAATCTACCAAGTATTAGGAAGGATCAAATCTCTTGGATACAAATTTGTACCTTAAGGGATTTGACCCCCTCTAGATACTTGGCAGATTTAGAGTTAAGGTATATTTATGTTGGTTTATTTTATTACTAGCACAACCACAAGTAAAGTGGTGGGTGAATGTGGATAGGCACAACTAGCCACTTAGTTCTATGAAGATGGTTAGTTGTTAAACAAAGACTAAACATTAAACTAATTACCAAATAAACATTAAATTGATTAATATAAACATAAAACAAATACTATTTAATAATTAAAAAAAACTATTATTACTACCCCTTTCTTTAACCACCACTTAAGTAAAGCTTGTTTAAATCTTAATCAAGATGCATTTAAAGATAAAAATATATGACAACCATGTTAAACTTGGGTTAATCTTATTGGTCCTTTCAAGGAAGTCCATAATATGAGATAATATCTATGCCTATGAGCATAATAGTGATTTTCTTTTATCCTTTTTGAAAAATCAAAAATTTCTATTTAATTTCTAAATATTAGATATGTGACACATAATTCTAGATACATGCATTACGGAAGATATTCAAGCAAAGAAAAATTGTAATGCAATTAAAATATGAGAGTAAACATCTCAAAAATATAAAATTATGCATGTTTTAAAATTTAAAAAACTATGTGACCATTATTTTTTAAAATAATTTTCATTTTCAATTATAAATAATTTTCAACAAATTTTAAATTTAGATATAAGAACATGAAAATAGAAAAAAAATATCAAATTTAGATATAAGAACATGAAAATAAAATGAAGTATGAACTCATGGTCTCATTATATGTATTTTTTAATGTTACTTTAAATATGGGCTCATGGCCTCAATGCAAGTTAATGCAATTAAATAATGTGTGTTCCTTAAACTTTTTAGTTAAAAGATTTTGTGGAAAAGTAGTTACATTTGTTTAAAATAATTCTTGAGTTTTTGTGGGTCGGTTATTTTACTTTGTTTTGTTTTACAAAATTATCTTTTATATGATATGAGTTTATCGATTGATCATCTATTCAAGGAATCAAATTCCTTGGAAGGCAAACCGTTTAAAAATGAAATATTTTCACCAAAAAGTTTGTATTTTTATTATTTTATTTTTAATTTTATAAAATATTAATATTATATTAAATTTTATATTTTTTACAATATTTAATAATATAAATATAATTATTTATTTAATAAATAAAAATAAATTTTAATATAATTTTTTTAATAATTATATTTATTTTACAAAATTTAATATATATCTTTTTTCAATTTCAATTATACATTTAAATAATAATTATATATAAATTATATTAAAAATAAATATAATATTAAATAACACATCTCATCCGACTGAATTATAACCCACCACCCACGTGAGCTATAATCCCTGACCTATAATCCCTCAACATAATAAATGGTGTATAATTGTGAAACATGTCCAACCTGAACATGGACAGTTGCAGCCATAAATTATAATTAATATTTTCATGCTGTGTCGATACACCATTCACTTCGTATGTCACCTACAATTGTTGCTCCAGTCACACTTGTTAGGCCTCCAATAAGTGGTACTTTTTTGTCACTAGAGTCTGGCACTCGCCTCCTGCAATTTCAGCTTTTTGTTTCTCCAAACCAAAAAAAAGAATCGTAAATAAGCAGTCCCCAAAATCCCAGGTGTGCCGGTTTTGAGTAGTGTGATCCCGATGCTCCATTACTCTCCTGTATTGTGGCGACTGGCAAACACTATCCACACTGTTCATGGGAAACGTAGACTGCTAAAAATAGATACTGGGAAGGTCCTGACATAGGCTGCCCTACCGCACATGGAGTTTAGAAGAGGGCGGCCCGAGCCAGCTTTGATGACGTAACCCAGGCCAAGGTCGTCCTTTACGGTACACATAAATTTGAAAAAGCTCATAAATTTGAAAAAGCTCCGTCTCCATTGTTATGACATACAAATAATGACCTAGTTAAGCTAATAAAACAACACCTTAATTTATGGTTGTTAAGCTCATAGTTGAAGTTAGGCTCATAGTGGTATCATCATTGGAGTTAAGCTAATAGTTGTATCTAATAATTAATCTAAAAGTTAATATAAAGCTTAGACTATGCCTTATGCATATTAACTCGACTCCTAAGTGTCATATGGAGTTCAACTGTCACATAATTTGCACATTACCTAAGTGATTGTTCTTGGTGCATGGTTTCACTGCAATCAAGGTCAACTTCCCATGCTAAGAGATGAAGTCCATCTAAATTTATTTTAATAGTTGTATCACAATTGGAACAACCTAATAGTTATCCAATATAACCGTGATTAGATTTGTAAGCTAATAGTTGTAAAATCATTGGAGTTAATCTAATATTTACCCAATATAATAGTGATTAGAGTTGAAGTAAAACTAATAATTGTAAAATCATTGGAGTTAAGTTAATAGTTGTATGTAATAGTTAATATATTGGCAATTGCAATTCATGTAAAAGTCATGATTGGAGTTGAAGTTAAGCTAATAGTTGTATCATCAATGTATTTAAGCTAATAATTAAATAGTTGTATCTAATAATCGAATAGTTGAAGTTGAACTATCACGAATTATATTTATCATATGTTAACTAAGCTATTTTTAATTTTTTTGAAATTGTTAATTATGAGTTAGACTAACCTCGTTTAAAAAGAATCGAAAACCTAATTATATCTATATGGAAAACCTAAACATGTAATACAAAGTGTATATTAGCTAGATGTTCAACTACGACTTGCGGGAGTTTATTATGAGTTTTGAGGAGTTTATTAGGAGTTCCAACTATTTTATTAGGAGTTTATTACGAGTTTTGAGGAGTTTATTAGGAGTTCCAACTATTTTATTAGGAGTTCGACTCTTACATGAGTCACATTAGCTAGACTCCTAGATGCCAAAATGCAGTTGGACTAAGCCTTAAGTTATTAGAGTTGGAGTTAAGTTAATTGTTGTAAATTCATTGGAGTGAAACTGATAGTGTATCTAATAATTAAGCTAATAGTTATCCAATATAATTGTGATTAGAGTTGAAGTTAAACTAATAGTTCTAGAATCATCAGAGTTAAGCTAATAGCTGTATCTAATAATAGATGGAGTTAAGCTAGTAGTTGTATCTAATAATCAAATAGTTAAAGATTAATTTTAATTTTTACAACTATCACTAACTCTACTTATCACATGTTAATTAAACTTTTTTAAATGATTAATTATTAATTTTGAAGGATAGCCATAAAATAAATGTAGACAGTACACTTGTCTCACTCTCATTCCTAGATGAAAATACATAGATGATATTCCACCCCAAAATTCTAACATATATACACCTTCGAACAATTTATCAAAATTTTGTCAGACGCCCTGAACTTGTTAGACTCTTCATTTTCCTCCCAAATAAAAAGAGGCAGTCATAATTACGATTAAGCTCCCCTGAAGCGCGCATTTTATACCATATGCGGAGGCTAACAGTTAGCTCATCTAATACCGAGATAAACTAAGACAATAAATGGCCTACACTGGAAACTTCGAAGCAGTCATTATTCATCTGTAACCTCCTGATGTTTTTTTGTGTGATATAGAAATTAGAGAACGCGTAGCTCCGAATGGCATATCCTGGCGGAGGAATTATCCACTTTCAAGACTCACTCGAGTGCATGGGCCACCTGCGGTGTTAGAAAATTTGGAGATATAGCAAAGAATAATGGCACAATGGAGGAAGTGAAGGAAAAATATATAAAGAAATGGAGAGATTGAGCAGTCACTTGTATGGAAAATGATCAGAAACGGGGAGCTTGATCACTAATCTTTATGGAAATGGATGTGCAGGATGCAGTGATGGAAGGTAAGTCCGAGAAAGAATCTTTGGGCCAAGGAGTGGGGTGTATATATTTGACTGAGAAACTTCGTTTGCCCTCATGATCAGCAGTCCTGCCTGGCAATTGAGAATGGAATGGAATGGCCTCAGTTCATGACAGCAGTATCACAAACCAATACATCAACACTTTCTACTCGAAGATGCTTAAGTCTGTTGGGTGTATAAGCTTGCCTTCACCATCTTTGCTTAGAATTTATGCACAACCAGTTTTAGATTTTAAATGGGTTATATATAGGCTAAACATAAACAAGAGGAGCTGCTAAAGGCAATAAGTCCCTCCCTAATGAATTTGATTATTATTATATGCTTAATGATTTTTGAATTTTTGCCTAATTATTATTGTATGCTTAATGAAAATACTATTAAAAAAGACAATTTGAGTCATTTTCCAAGGAGTATAGGAGTATAGGAATTGTTAATTAAAGTACTATTAAAAAGAGAAAGACAATTTGGGTCATTTTCCAATTATTTGCTAGAACCATTGACAATGACAAGGAGTATAGGAATTGTTAATTAGTATGTTAGATAAGGCATCATGAAGTGAGAGCATAGGCCAAGAAGTCATTGTCATGTCCCCCTCCATGTGATAACATTACACTGATACTATGATTCCAATTACCATCTAAAGTAATGTTGAATAAAAGCATGGTGTACATTATTTTTGAATTCCTACTTTTTGAAGACCTAATCCTAGTACATATGATGAAATTATCATCATATAAGTGTAAGTGTCAAAATATTTTTAAAATGTATCATGAAAGTTGTAGATTATAACCCAAATTAGGATGCTATGATTATTAAGCAGTGGTACAAAATGTTCAAAGATTAAACAATAAAAAAGACCATATGATCACAATATTAGATTGTGAAAAGCGCATTCTTAATGAGTGAAAAGTGGGTCTTTAGTATAGCCCACAATTTAATAGTACTTTAAAGATCAAATAAAAAGAAAGTACTATTAAACAATGTTTCATCTGGAAGTCAAATTAGAGAAAATCAACCACGATTGTGCTTTAAAAAAAATCTATATACTATTCATAATAGCTTGGAATTTTTGTCGACCATTATAAATACCATCCAATTATGAACAAAGTCTGGGTTTCTATGTGGTAGATTGATTCCTTCCCTAGAATTGATTTGCATTTCACGAAAAGATGGGTGCTGTGGGCGACCAAGAACTGGAGCGTAAACTCTTTGAAGCAGTGAAGCAGCTGGAAGAGGCACCTAGCTCCAAGACTGAGCTACTTCAAGCTTTAGAGGATGTTGAGACCTTCTTATTTTTGGTGAACCCATCGTCTCCTCCATCAATCTGTCGTGCAATGCTTGAATCAATGGATTCATTGATAAATCCAGAGCTTACGAGTCACCTAGACAAAGATGTGAGGTTGTTGCACCTGAGCTATCTAAACCAAAGCAACCCAATTGTATATAGCCCAACTATGTTAGTTGATACTATAAACCATATGGATGTGCATAAAAATCCAAAACCAAAATAAGAAACCTTTTGTTCCTTCTCTTGATCTCAGAGTTAATTCTAAGATACTAATCTAAACACAACACAGATTGGGATATGCTCCCGCAATAGAGCAAGGAGATCAGCTAAGCTGTCAAGCATGGAAACATTTTAGGATACCGCAAGTTTGATCTAACTTTGCAGAGAGGACGCATAGGTTAACTTTAGGCTTGACTTTTGACAAACAGTCATTCCTAAATCCATTAAACTCATGTTCCAAGGTTTAAAGACTATAGCTGTGAATCACCGCCATTCCATATCTTGTTGTTAAAATTCTACTGCATATGTGTATTCACATTCTACCCTACAATGTTCATCTTTAGTGCAAAATTATACCTCATCATTTGAATTTGTTTCAGGTTCAAGGGCCGAGGAGTAAAGTATGTAACAATGAGTCCCTTGAATTAAATATCATAAGGGAAGCAATATAAAAAATAACCATGAATATCTTATTATGATAAGGGCCTAAACCATATTGAAATGTAAACAGTTTAATGTGAATAAAATTAAACCTGGAAATAATCTCTTCTACTTGTTCGTGCTATGTCATTAGAGTCTCAACATTGGTTTATACATTTATATTACCAATCTTTTTTAACTTTATAAAAGGCAGAACTCAAGATCTTCTACACTGAGATTGGTAGAAAATTTTATGCTAAGTAGCAACATACTACAAAAGAACAAGATATTGATATATATATTAAATTTTCTACCTAATAACAAAAATAACAATTTCAGCGTATTCAAATATAAAATGAGCCTGATGTCTGGGTTGATCCAACCAATGAAAAGATGGTAGCCATGTCAATCCAGCTCATATCCTTGTTGAATTTACCAATTGGTCAGTGGATTTTCCTGTTGAAATATCAACGCAGCCATAATCATCATCTTCAATAGCTCAAAACTGGATCTACCAATGGATCAAAACTTGGCACAACAAACTGCCATGTGAACTAGAAAAAAATATAAATGATGTTGGTCAAACTCGAAATGAAGCACTATTGATTCTTGAATATGTGATGTTACCCTGGTTCAACCTAGAAATACAATGAGCCAAACTTGCTAGATCAATTGTGAAGGATTGTAGGGTTGTGTAACCATTTTCAACAAACTAAGAGTGTCAACCATTTGCAATAAAAGACAACGATGATCATCAGATAGTCAACAATTATTATTCGAGTCATGTCACAAGCAATGTTGTTGATTTCAAGTATACAGGGCCCAGGAAATGAAAACACATGAAACTACCACGAGGCACTTATAAACACATGCAACTGCCATGAGGCACTTATAACCGAGAGGGCTTAGGTCCCTCTACATGAGCTTTAGTGACCAAAGCAAACAAAAACTTGTATATATATTTTTCTTTTGACAAGCACCACATGTTAAATGACAGCATTGCAAGAGTTAAAGGTTGAGGCCATGTGACTATCATTAAAGCTCGCCACGCTTCATGTAATGAAATACATGCTTACCATATCGCTTGGACACATGGTTTTCCATACATCGTCGATGAGGATTCGTCAATGTTTGCATGGCTTGGAAAGTGTGACCATCATGTCTCAATTACGGTGGTGTCCTTTGGAAAGCTAAGGTGTGGTTTAATGCTTCTTGAAAAACATGCCCTCTAGATTTTATTGATTTCTATCAATATTTTTTTCCCTTACATCCGCCGAGTGAGAGTGTTTTATGGAAACTTATTCTTTCCGAGGATAAATTTTCAGTAAATTAATCCATATCTAAGCAAAGGGATGCATTCTAGTTAGTGTATTGGGTATCTCTGTTAAAATCTTATTCTTCCTAGTTCTTAAAACATCACCTGTTGAGCTGTAAAGTCTTGATGCACTTCGTGAAGAATTTAACTTCAAGTGTTTTATGGTTGTATTAAACTGCGACATGCAAAGTAAACATTCTACTCCATTGTTGTGGAAGGTTTGGAAACCTTGAGCCAAGAGGTTTTGCTTCGCTTGTGCTTGAATTTTTTTGCGAGGACTACAAGTCAGCCACAGTAAGTTTTTACCTATCTTATAATTTGTATAAGAGAGCAAATCAAATTATAATTTGTATAACAGAGTAAATCAAATCATTGGGTTAATATTGTGCATAGCCACCCCACTTGATTGACAACGAAGGCCACAACTTTGATTGCATGCATCGCACGTGGAGAGCAGCATCTGTGTGAGAAAGCCACAACATATCATGTATATCTCTTTAGCTGACCAAGTGAAACCATCAATAGTCGCATAGCCCATTGAAAATTTTTGTAATAACCAAGTGGTTTCAGATATTCATCAAACACTCTCTACACTAAGTCGTTTTAGCTATTCATCAAGCACTCGTTGAACAATCAGTTCAGAAAGAATTGGTGGCCACAATTACCATTTTTTGTTGGAATCCAAAACAGTAAGCACCAACCACCACTGTCCTGAAGCTCGTGGGATGATGCAACCAGAGATGATTGAATAAATCCTGGTATGAACATGAATCCCAGTATGGACATGTCTGTGATCGTCCAACGGTGAATTATACATGTGAGATAAGTTAGAGGGTGGATTCCATTTGGAGTAGGCAGAAGATGATGCCCATGGAGTATGCAGAAGATGATGCCCATGAGAGCTGTTGAGAATTTGTATCGTAGGCGCTTTGAGGGCATCTCAAAAACACTGAGGTAAGTAAGCTCGTTCCCTCATCTGGACACTGACATTGTGAAGACACCGGAATCATGTCCACAGATAATAGATTTATATTCAAAATCTTGAAAATCGTGGCACCCCTCGCCCTATTCCAAAATAAATACTGTTATCAGCATAATTTTTTATATGGCTATCTACATAATTTTTTATACAAGTATGGACATTATTTTTTCAATTTCAAAAGTCAAGAAAAATTTTGCTTTGGTCGTGTAATGGGTTGGATTTAAAACCGAAACAACATTATTATGGCAATTTCAATATTTGAGTTTGCACTCTTTATTTTAAGAACTAAGGAGGCTTTCAACGAATTACTTAAAATAATACCACTGAAATGGGAAGGATCAATAAAACCTGGAAAACCCATAAGAAATGAATATCAGTGAAATGGGGAGGATGAATAAAACCTGGAAAACCTGTAACAAATGTACACTGACAATTTACTAATGAATATTTCTTCACAAAAATTATATTTACATTTGATTCTGCACATCCAAGAAAAAAGATTTTGAGTGACTTATTCAATAATTTTGAAGGTGCAAAGGTTTCTTAGGAAGTTGGGAGATACAAATATTTGCAAAATTATTGTAATAATGAAATATTGAAACAACTTACAATTACATGATTGCAGATTCTCCAAGCAGAGGATTTAATAAGAGGAAAAGGCTAGACTTGAAGGCTAAAACAAAGTGCAGTAACAACCATCCTAACATATAGCAGAGAGCATTTAAAAAATGATAAGCATCCCGACCGAGCCGAGCCGATCTAGCTGACATATAGCTGAGAGAGAGACAAAGCATCTAGCATCTAGAGAGCAAGCATCCAGACTGAGCCAAGAGCATCTAACCAGAGAAAAGCATCCCGATGGAGCCGAGAGCATCTAACGAGAGAAAAGCATCTTGACCTGACGGAGCAAGCCCAGCCGTTATCATCTGGGCTGCACGAGTACCCTAATAAAAATCAAATGGATGGGGAAAACTCCAATAATATCTGATCGTACCAATAAGCAACCACTCAGACAAATCATAATCCAAAGCTAAATATTCATATTGCAGATACTCAGGCCCTTTATGATAATTGTAAGCAATGCTCCCACATATATTTGAAGCGGTGAAGAGGCAATCGCAGTGAGTGGCCCACTCATATTGCAGATCCTTTGGCCCTTTATGATAATTGTAAAATAATTGTAAGAAATTTTCTTTGAAGTGGTGGTAGCTAGAGGCGGTGGCAATGAGTACATGTTAGAACACATGGAGGTGAACAGATGGCAAACATGCAAGAATCCAACTATCCAACCAAAATGAAACCTTAACAAAAAAGCTATTATGGCTAAAATTTAATTTTAGCTAACTAATGTTATAGCATTAATGTATCAATTAGATCTCAATGATGTTTTGGTACTTTAATCCTATGTTTAAAACATAAAAAGTGAAACTCGCCTAGATTTGAGGCCAAATAAAAGGTCTAAGTAGTTGATTGGAGGATATAATTGTTAAAACATTGTCATTGGTCGAGATAGGGATGATATATTGACTAAAACCAACATCTTCTTAAAGCCTTGGTTAAATATTTGGTTTCCGTGCAAAAAAATTGGTTTCCGTGCAAAGACTAATGTAAACGGCGGCAAGCCAATCACAAGAGTCCCTGCTAGCCGATGGCAGGGACTAATAAGGTTTGAGAACAACAAATGTCTCTTCCTTCCCCAAAAGAATGCAAGAAAATTAAAGGTTTATGTTAAAAATATCATCGAGTCATTTTGATCCACTATCTTGAATAAATAAAGTTGAATATAGTGTTTGTTTAGTTAAAAATTTATTATTTTTGTATTACAAAATTGTATGTAAAAATAAAGAATATTAAGGTGAATTTAAGGTGAAGAGTATGTACCCAATATATAAACATATTTCATTCCCTTAGTATTATAAATGAATATGGGCCATGGGATAAAGATTACTTCAAATAAATTAATTTTTTACTCTTGCAAAAGCCACTTAAGTAAATAGAGAATGATATTATTATAAAAATATTTATGCATCGAGGTAAGGAGGCTCCAATATAATAGTTTTTTTGGGAATGCACCCAATTTATTATAAAATGGAAATCCTATTCTCACAATTTCTGGAAATAAATTTTGTTACGACTATGAGATGTAGTCTTACATGATCAGATGTGAGTGCATGGCCATTCTGATGTGATTGAGGAATTGGTTCCCACTTGATCAGATATAAGGGTTGATGCCATTCTCTGGGAGAATGGAGGCACCTGGTCAGTTACCAGGAAAGATCAGTCCGGGACTCAGGGTCATTTTGATATAACTGTGGGATGTGTTCTCACATGATCAGATATGAGTGCTGGGCCATTTTGACGAGTCAAGGTCAAATGTAAAGGCTGAGCCATTTTGACGAGTCAAGGTCAGATGTAAGGGCTGGTCCATTCTGACATGGTGAGAGGATGAAGTTCCTTCCATGGTCAGATGTAAGGGCTGGTCCATTCTGACATGGTGAGGGGATTAAGTTCCTCTCATGGTCAGATGTGAGTGCTAGGCATGCCTTTCTGATGAGTCAAGGTCAGATGTAAGTGCTGGACAGGCCATTCTAACTTAGGGTCAGATATAAGCGCTGAAGAAGACCTACATGGAGGCTAGGGATACACCCAGCATGAAAAAGGGTTGGCTCTGTAGAACTTCCTATGACGAGAAGAATCATGAGATAGCACCAATGATTTTGACCCAGTGATGATTCAGATCGAGTGATGATCTAGATCCCGTGATGATGATCCAGCAGTGATGATCTAGATCGAGTGATGATCTAGAACTAGTGATGATGATCCAACAGTGATGATCCAGATCCAGTGATGATGATCCATATTGAGTGATGATCCAGATCCAGTGATGATCTAGATCCAGATGAAGATGACTTAAAGATAAAGATGACTTGAAGATGAAGATGACTTGAATATGAAGAGAACTCGATGATGATCGAGATGATACAGAGAAGAAGACTTGTGATGATAAATTGTGTTGAGAAAATACCTTCCTAGTAAAGAGGGAGTGTTGATGTAATTGTAACTTCGGAATGTATTCACTTGTATATCTTATGTATTATAACCCGATGTTTATTCCGGGAAGTATCTGTAATTTAATTGAGTCATGTCATGCCCCGACGTTCCAATCGGGAGTTTCTATAACGTAAACAAGTCATGTGAAGTCATTGTGGGTAACCCTCTTATTGATCAAGGGTTAAAGTCCCCATAGTTGTGGGGCCCTAGGGTTATTAGACTATCCTAGAGAAGTCGACCCTAGGTGAGTCATTGTAAGTTGGGGCAATAGTCCCCACCATTGTGTTAAGGATAACCCTCCTTGTTGGTTGGAAGAGGCAAAGTCCCCACAAGTTGTGGGGCACTAGGGTTATTAGACACTCCTAGAGATGTCGTCTCTAGTAAGTAATTGTTAAGTGAGGCCGACATGTTGGAGTGGGCTTCAAGTGAATGAAAGAATATAAATAGAGAGTGAGCCTCTCTATTTATCACACACACACACTCACTCATTGGGGTGCATGAGGGAGAGAGAAGTTGTTGGGACAAGAGAGAGACTACTATTATCAGGAGATCATCTTTATGTTTTTGGGTTTTACTTTTGGTGTTGATTTTATCTCTGAGGAAGTTGCGGGGTTTTCTCCTTTATGGTTTCCCCGAGGAAAATTCTTTGTGTCTCTTGTCTCTTGTGTTTTATTGTTGTGCAAGTTATTCTCTTAGTTAAAGATCCTAATATCATAATGCTAGCTTGAATGATAAAAATCTAACATATGATACTGATAACTTAACATTACAAGGGACATAACTGCAGAACCTAACATCTCAACTTGATGCTCCCAGGCAGTTCTGCTTCAGAGCCTAACACCTCCTCTGGGTGCTCACTGGAAGCTCTTTTTGATACCATTTTGTAGCATTCCTTAGAAAACAACACTATGCGTAAAAGGTAAATATTTTTCTTTTATTTACCTATATGAACTCTGCTATGTTTAAACGAAATATGCCTACCACTTATATTCAAATAATCTTGGATTGATAACATAAAATTTCTAGTTGTTAGACATTTTAGTTCAAGTTTTTCTTACAACTTACTAGCTAGCATTCAACTTAGACAGGTGATGACACTGTTGGTGTTAACTCCAACTTACTTAGCGATTTTCGCTAACCCATACAATTACACACTTTTTATACAGGTATTTTCTTTTTCACCACACCAAGTTACCAAATATTTCAATAGCTAAAAGTTCAGTGCAACAACAAGGGTAATGGCAACAAGGGTTGTTTAAATTTGTTTTCATAACTATTATTACTCGCATACCAATAAAATATTTATCTATTTTTAAAAGAGGGTTTCAAATCCGATATTGGCTAAATTTGGCCAATGAAAGAGTTGACTTAGGGATAAACTTATCACTTCAACGCTGGACAACCCTTTGCACTCGACATTGAAACCAGCTCAAGTTTTCCAACAAATTTTTGGCGTTCATACCAGAGTTTTACTCCGGCAGCATGGAATTTTCATGAGGCCAACATCCAATTTTATCTTTGGCCGAAGCTTCTTAACCCAACTGAACTGTTTTCCACCAATCAGAAGGAAAAAAACTTTCACACTACCAATCTATACTATTCACCAGGTAAGCTACTTAAATGATTTAATATCTTTTTATCTACTTTCATTGTTGCTACGAGCTTTATTAACCCTTCCCATTTTCTTGGCATGTTCATAGGTTATTTAACACCAAGGTGAGGACTACGTATAAGTAAAGGTAAGTTGGTTTTATCACCTACAATCTTCTTACCTTCAGTAGATGTTTGCAGGCGGTAACATCTGTGCGTGTTCATTTTTTCTCTGAAGTTCTGTGTAATGGTGTATTAATTCATCATATTTCCAGTACCCTAAACAATGGCTGATTACATTATCTCAATGGTCGTTTTTTAGGAAAGATGGATGAGATACCCCTTTGCGTCAATCTTGATGGATATATTTTCTTATGTCAGTTGTTCTTCAGTTTTGCAAAAAAATTATGAATGGTATTTTAAAGTGTCATTTGAGACTAACAATACACAGTTAAATTTATTTTATTAAATCCCTACACGGCTAGGGTTTGTTTTCCAGATTCAATGCCATTTAAGAGTAATATATATAATTTTGTGGGGTTTTTATTACAACACTGTTGCAATGAATCACAGTTATAACTCCATCGTTGTTTGGAAAAAATTTGGAAAAAATTTCTAATAATTTTCCATTTGTAATTCAAGAGATATGTTGTATTTACTTCCAATTCTGTAATTATTTTAATGTGGAATTTTGCCCGGTTTTTATTACTTTATGGAATTCTTGTTTAGTATATTTTCTTTTACGGGATATATACAACGATGTGCGTAATATGTTTCTTTAAATGATACTATAGTTTTACAGCAAATAGTAAAAGTTAATGTTTTATTACTTTATGGAAGCCTTGTTTAGTAATTTTTCTTTTACAGGATATATACAACTATGTGTATCATACGTTTCTTTAAATGATACTAAAGTTTTACGGCAAATGGTAAATGTTAATACGATTAGGGTTATTAAAAACATAAACCCTATTTCACATTTCACTCCTTCCACAATTAACCCAAGAACAATAGGTCCTGTTGTTACTTACTCGTCTATTGTTGTTGGTGTGGCTGGTCCTTTTCTTTAGAAATCCTGGGTTCATGTGACATTTTCTATTTCCTTAACGGATAACCTACCCTCATAAACCTGAGAGGAGAGAATTGCCAATGTAAGATGCCCCAATACAGGGTCTTTATCCAATGGCTTCTTATTTATGTTCGAGTGCCAGAAAAAAAAAAAAAAAAGAATAAGGTCCAGAGGTCTTGTCTGCATTGGGACGTTCTAGTGCATTGTATATTCTTACTTATCTCAGACTTGTATCATTTCATGATGATACCATTTGAATTGCTAGGAGCATGTGAAGTATGTGGCTAACCTAAGAATGAACGTTTTGTAAGGGGACTAGAGCAGGCTATTGTCAAACAAACAATCTTCCTTTTTTTAGGAGCCTCATCGGGGCACTCAAAAGGATTTGATTTTCTATGAAACATGCCCGGCATAATCCACCATGAAGGAGTGGTGTGGCAACTGAGCTTTCTATCAGTGAAAACCCAGTTACATTATTACAAAAAACATATAACTAAATTTTAGCAAGAACTATAACCCTTAAATATTTAAGCAAACATATTAAACTCTAAACACAGAATGCATATGCTTTATATTTTAAATTACTCGTATTTTCTTATGCATTATTATTTATATAATTACTCACACAGTCATAATCATAAGGGAACCAATAGAAAACTAACCCTAATATAATAAATCCATAAATTAACTTTCAAGTATTACTAACAGAAATTAAATACCAGGTTAGGTTCTTATCTGGAAATGGAAATATTAGCAGTTTCACACCACCCAACCATAGGAATATGCAATAGATTTTAATAGTATGATCCCCCCCCCCCTTGCCTAGATTATTGGATTTAAAGTCATCCTTTATGTAGCTTCAAATACCACCAGCACTTACTGGAATTTAATCACTCAAGAACCTAGCATTCTCGTATGCTTCTCTGGCAGTTCTTGTTCAGAGCCTAACATCCTTTTGATGCTCAATGGCAACTCTGTTCAAATTCTTATTTCTCAACTTTCAGGGCCTTCACCTCTTGTGATCACTGGAAGCCCCCCATTTTCTCTTTTTCCTAGGACTTTATAATACATAACTAACTCCCTGCAGTTACTGGCCACTTGTCTCCTTAGAAAATGCTAAGATCTCATAACTGCTTTTAAATCCAATTTTCTGTCAATTATTGTGTATGTGAAAATATAGCCATATGCAATGATTTGCTTGAGATGAGGAGGAAACTGCATTGGTGCTTTTTAAAGCTTGACGTTTTGATCTCTCTGTGAGATCATCATCAGGAGTGCCCACTTAAACAAAAAGATAATCAAGAGGCCAATGATCCGCTTATATATGGTTAGGTTATTGGTTTTGTGTGAGTGCGAGGTTATTATCAAGCTGGTCAGTTAGGTTGGGATACAAATTATTCAAAGTATTCTATTTTTATCAAGATTAATGGAGTTAGGGTTTAGTAATTTAAAAAATTCAAAGTATTATTTTAATTAAGATTGATCAAATTAAAATAATTAATTAAGATTACAAATTGAAAATATTTTAATTTTATCATTAATAATAATATTATTATAAAGATTAATAGAATTTTTAATTTTATTTTATAAAAAGTGTTTTGACTTTAAGGTTTATAAAATTTATAAATTAAATAAAAATTAAAGTATTATTTTTATAAATTAAGATTGATCAAATTAAACTATTTAATTAATATTAAAAATTGAAAATATTTTTAATTTTATTATTAATAATAATATTATTATAAATATTAATAGAATTTTTAATTTAATTCTTAAAGACCCCATAGAACCCAAACACTTTACAGGTGTCTACTCAATCCCATGTTCCTGTAGTAAACTCTACATCGTTGAAACGAGAAGATTCATAGTAACTAGACTTAAAGAACATGAAGAAGACCTTAGGCATGATAAACACAAGAAGTCTGCCCTTGTTGAACACGCTCACCTTACCTAAAACCACATTTGTCTTGAGAATGCTAAGGTCATTGCAAGGGAAGACAACCTAACTAAATGAAAAAGAAGAGAGAAGATAGAAATCAACATGACTAATAATTGCTTAAATAAAGATGATGCCACAAAACTTAGTGAAACTTGGCTTCCCCTTCTACACTCACTCGAAAAACACTCCTCGTAGAATCCCTAAGTCCCAAAAAGATTGTGTCCCCCCACTTTGTTCGGTGCCCCAGTCCACCCTTAACCGTAATGTCCTCTCCTTAATCCTTAAAAAAATACTTTTAATTTATAAATTTATAAACCTTAAAGTCAAAACATTTTTTATAAATTAAATTAAAAATTCTATTAACTTTTATAATAATATTATTATTAATAATAAAATTAAAAATATTTTCAATTTTTAATCTTAATTAAATATTTTAATTTGATCAATCCTAATTTTTTTTTTCAATGTGGTTCACACGCCGGCTTGACCGACGGGCTATATCCACGGAATAATTTATGGTGGACCCACCCGAAGGGGCCTCACACCCGCGACCGCTGCGTGCCTAACCCCGAGAGAGTCGATGAGAATGGATCCCGCGACCTCACATGCTGGGAAGCCTAACTACAAGTACTCGACCGATTGAGCTAACTCTTGAGGCTTGATCAATCTTAATTTATAAAAGGAATACTTTAATTTTTATTTAATTTATAAAAAGAATACTTTTAATTTATAAATTTTATAAACCTTAAAGTCAAAACACTTTTTATAAAATAAAATAAAATTAAAAATTCTATTAATCTTTATATTATTATTATTATTAAAATTAAAAATATTTTCAATTTGTAATTTTAAATATTTTAATTTGATCAATCTTAATTAAAATAATATTTTTAATTTTTTAAATTACTAAACCCTAACTCTATTAATCTTAATAAAAATAGAATACTTTGAATAATTTGTATCCCAACTTGACCCACCAGCTTGATAATAACCTCACACTCACACAAAACCAATAACCTAACCATATATAAACGGATCATTGGCCTCTTGATTATCTTTTTGTTTAAGTGGGCACTCTTGATGATGATCTCAAAGAGAGATCAAAACGTCGAGCCTTAAAAAGCTCCAATGCAGTTTTCTCCTCATCTCAAATTATTGTGTAACTGCTAAAATTTCCAATTTCACATAATTTAAGTTTATTTGATAACTTACAAGTAAATAACAATAAAATTATGTCCAAAATAAAATTAGAGGATATTACAATTCTCTCCTCCTAAAAACATTGCACTGTCCTCGGTGCTTAATTAGTACCCAATGTAGCAAATATAAATAATAAATAAAATTGCAAACCTCATATTTCGGTTATTACATGGTATCAGAGCAAGATCACCACAAGTGGTTTATAAAACCACATGTAGTTTTTCCTAAGTGTGAGACATAGTAAAATTTTCATTATTTTTAATAATAAAAATTATTAATATTAAATATTAGTATTATTAACCTTATTATTAAAATAACAAATAAATGTTAAATATAGTAATTGTGTATTATTATATTTAAATTGAGATGCGACAAGCAAAAATTCCAGGTTGCACAAGAAATATGTCTGAAATGAAGGATCGACTGGACAAATTGGAAAAAGACCAAGATCGGGACTTGAAAATTTTTGAAGGTTTAAACTCTAGACTTGATCAAAGTGAAACAGAAATTGTTGAAATATTGTAACTTCAAATAATATTCTAAATTTATTTTACTGATGTAACCTATGGGAGATGTTTTATTCCTCCTTCAAGATGTTACTATTGCATTTGGTCATTATAAAGTCATGAGGTAAAACCTCTGTTGTAAGTCAGGTCAATAGAACCCTCCTAAATATAATATAATATTGTTTTGTGACTTCCTAGGTGAAGTCAGTCCAGTAAGTTTGTTGGGGTCGACTTGTTAGGAAAAAATTCAAGTGTAAGAAATAGTATAAATATAGCAGGCGTGTTCCTCATTTGAACACACACTCACTTATATATAGCCCATAGGGAAGAGAGAGACATATCTACAAGGAGGAAGAGCACCTGTTTGGGGTTTTATCTTTGTACTTTTGATACATCTATATAGAGGAAGATTTGTTGGGTCTTCCCCTTGAGGGTTTTCCAGAATAAATTTGTGTCTATATTGTGATTGTGTTTCTCTCAGTGATCCTGCATATGCTATTGTTGTGAAATTGAATTGAATACTAATGATATCTAGCTATGCATATGGAATCTTAACATGGTATCAGAGCTATCCTGAATAGAACAACTTTCACAAGATGAAACTCTCTCTCCTCTCCCTTCGGCAAGAAATCAGGGTTTATATCAAAGTTGGAATTTTGAATATATGATTATATATAAAGTTGTGCCTCCCTTGAGTGCATATATTGAGCCCTGGATGAAAAAATTTTAGTCGGTAGATCTTCGGTAAAGTCAAACCCTAGTTTGGCCTTGGACCAAAAAACTGCAGAAAAACTGAGAACCAAAAAAATGCAGAAACTACAGATCAAAATATCTCAAGTTAATTTTGAAAGGTGAAGACTTGGAATCTCTAAAAATCAAGTGTACCAAACAACTTTCCTCATTCAAGCGCATCTCTTGGTAAGGTCCGTTTTGCATTTTGAAAATTTTCATTTTTTAGTGACCTCCTGGATAAGATGGCCCCAAGCACTAAGCTTGAGGACAAGCTAGAAGGAATAGAAAACTTCTGAGCAAGGAAATATAGGATTGGTCTCATTCTTAGAGAGAATGATCTTAATAAATACGTCAAAGAAGAAGTTGTAGATGCCGAAGAAGATGAAGCTAAAGGGAAGCACAAGAAGGACCTAATTAGGGCCATGAGGATCATTGTTGATTCTATCAAAGATCACTTGATTCCTCAAGTGTCATCCAAAGAGACTCCTAAGGAAATGTATGATGCCCTATCCAGAATGTATGAAGGAAGGAAATTTAACAGAAAGATAAATTTGAGATCTCAATTGAAAAGTACCAAGATGAGAAAAGGAAAATCCATTCAAGACTACTTCACAAGGATCTCCCAGTTCAAGGAGAAACGAAAAGCATGAAGTTTGACATTGTATGGGAGTACTGTGTCCAAGAGGATCCTAGAGTAGTCAATAGAGAAGCTCTACTTAAAGAGGATGATCATTCCGTAGCCACCCATACTAAATGAGGAAGGAGGCAATCTAACTTCAATAAGGAAAGCAATAAGGAGTCCCAACCTCCCAAGAAGTTCCAAAGGAAAAGAGTAAACAATCAAAGGAAAGACTACTCCAAGTTTCAATGTTTCAGTTGTCACAAGATATGCCACCTTTCCAAAAAATATCCATTGAAGAAATAAGAATACAAGAAGAACAACAAAAGACATCATGCAGACCTAGCTGAAGATGAAGAAGAAGAGGAAGCAGGACCTCAAAGAAAACTAGAAAAAAAAGAATATGCAGAAGAGTATGTATTATTATATCCACTCTCTGGGTCTGTCATACCTAGAGAATATACATGGCTTATTGATAGTGGTGCTTCAAAGCACATGACAAGACAGAAGAAAGCTCTAACAAAAATTGAAGAGAAGAACTCTCCTCATAAAGTATCTTTAGGAGATGACTATTAATATCCTATCAAAATTATTTGTAAAGCAAGCTATAAGCTTGATTCTGGAACTCCCATGAGGATGAAGGAAGTCTTATATGTACCAGGTTTGAATAAGAACTTACTTTTTATCTCAGCATTATATAAGAAAAGGTATAGGGTTGCATTTATAGATGGGAATGTACTTATGTGGCCCAAAGGAAAATCAATTGAAGATGTAGTTGTCATTGGTGAAGAAGGAGGAGGATTATATAAAATCAAGGGACATTTGGAAACAACCTGTGTTCATGAGATCACTATCCCAAGTGAAATATGGCATATGAGGAGTGATCACATCAACTACAAAGCACTACCCCATGTGAGTAAAGTAGTAATAGGTTTACCATATTTGAAGATCGACCATGAAGGCACCTGTAACCCAACTAGAACTGAAAAATAAATATTTTCATTTATTTTGAGAAAACATTATGCTAAAAGTTATTGTAAAGTTTTTATGACCAAGTTGGTCAAGGATGACTGCAATTGGATATTTTATTTATTTAAATAATTAAATGAAGAGACACCTATCCAAAGGAGACTATTGAAGAGTGTTCATTAACCCACTAGGAGGAATGAGCAGTTGTAGAAGGAAAAATGACAAGTGGCAGCACTAGCATTTCACTTTCTAGCTGTTGTAGGAAGAAAAATCCCAAAAATTGTGGTCATGTTCCCTGAGAGGAGGAACTGAGCAGGTGGCTCATTCAATTACAAAACTGACCCAAATACCTAGGCAATCTTATACATACCATTAAATTCAGCAGGAGGCTCATTACATTCTATTCCAAGTGATTAGACCCTTGTGAATTGTTGCAAACTGAGAAGTCAGGCACACAAGAGGAATTCATTGAGGGGATAGCTAAAGTGAAATTACTGAGATTTAAGCCTGCTAGTGAGTTTACTAAGTTGTAGATATTTCTGTGTGGTATGATACACAGCCTCTTCATTCTAGTGGTTCAATGAATAGGCTCGGGGGTCCTAAAGCAAGTGATCTTGGCTACTTTCAGGAGATGGTTGGGAGGAATGGTATTCTTTGGGTGGTTGTCCCCATACTGCAATTATCCAGGTTCTAAGTTGTTTTGTTTATTATCTGTAAAATTATTTCATATTTTTATTGCGGGTTTAGGAATGTTGTGGATTTCTCTTAATTAGATAATCATTACTAAAGTGAAATAGGTTAGGAATATTTATTGTTCTGGTTATTATTGTAAAGGATGCTACGGTTTTTCCCTTCCATAAAGTTAATGGAAAATGGTAGAAGTATAGTGGAATTCTCTATATATATTACATATAATTCTCATTGTTTCTGAGTGTATAGTACCAATATTTCCTAGAAGTTTAATCTCATTACATTCTTAGATTACTGTATTCTTTGCTAAGTAAATCTTGAAATCGAAAGAACTCTTATTATTATTTTTAGTTGTTAGATTTGTTTAGGATAGTATAGTATATGTAATTAATAAAACTTACAAGTCCTCTATCTAAGATTTAAGAACAGGGTTGCAACTAAAAAAAGTCTCTATCAGTACGTGCCTTTACTAAAATACTATTATAAAGACCAACATTATGATTACAGTCAATAGGTCTAATTTTTCACCAAAGCTAAACTAGATTTTAAAGAATTCAATCCAAAACTCCTACAGAACATCGATTAAATCTGCAGAGTTTTTATTACCAAGTATTATATCCAAATACTTAAAATAAAATGTCACAGTATTAAATAAAAATTAAATAGCTAATTCCAAATATTTCTCAACTGTAAATACTGAAGGACCAATTTCCAGAAGGGATTCCTTCACAAAATTCTCGTTCCCTTATATACTATAAAAATATATTAAAACCCCTATTAAATCATAACTGAATAGAACACAGGCTCAAACCCTATACGCTTCACACATATAACTTCTCACAGCCGAAAGGCCCTTCATTATCACAACAAAGGTTTCGGTTTATCCTAACAAATACAGTAACCCTTTTTATAAACAATTTCACACAGGTTTGCATGAACCTAAGCTATCCAACCTAATGACTTAGAAATCCAACCAAGTCGTAAGTAGATTCTTTATAATATATTAACAATCATGTATAATAATCTATGGAGTAAAATAAAAAGGAATTAAGCACTGCGTAAGAGTTATAAACCATATACATTCTAGCAGGTTAACCACGGTTTCGTTCTTTTGAAAATCACAACATCCTTACGGCTTCCTCATTTACCCAACTAATAAGTTGCTAGCTCATATCGGAAGTCATAATAAGAAAACCAGAATGCCAGTATTGTAAACAAAGAATGACAAGATTTCTTAGGTTACACATATCCAATCGAATGTAACGATGCGACCTCACAGCCTTAAAATTCAAAACTAAGAAACAGTAAAACCCCATAAAAAGGAAAGCATTTTATTAAATCAAGATTAACTACTGACATGACCAAATCTGAAGCTTGCAGACCGCAAGTTATTTATAGGCGGTTTAAAACAAATAAACAATTTCGAATTAAACACTAACAAAAGGAATTATTGGATTTCGACAACATGTTTTAGAGTAAGCTTATTTACATCTAGAGAATCCTTTCTAAAACAAACTTAACATTATAGTGATCTCACGACCCCATTTCTTTTCAAGATTTGGTCATAAAACACAATACCATAGATACATGATTTTATCCAAGGGTTAAAAAACTATTTTCATTAAGAGTTGAAGAGAACTGAGTCATGGGTCCATAAAACCCCAGCAGATCTGGTTCTTTTCGTTCTGTATACAAGACTCTTTAAAGAGTTCAAATCCTTAAATAAACTAAAACATTACAGAATATTCCTCTTCATACTCCATGGTCAAAGAGAGACCGTTTTGTTTTATAAACAACTAAAATGCTGCAGGAATAACCACAAAGGGTTTACCATTTTCTCCATGAAATAACAACACATGAGTGAACTCCATGTAGAAATTCAGGCCTGCAGTAGATTAATTTCACCCACAACAATTAACAATTGATCATGCAAATTATCAACAATGGAGACTGAATATGGAGCTGTAA